>BMAV01009981.1:216896-228515 GCA_019973955.1 Trichonephila inaurata madagascariensis
CAATTAGGGTTAGCAATGCTTTATGGATCCAACCTTCCCCGTACAGCAGAAATTTTCGACATAATAGGAAAAAAGAGAAAATTATATATATATATATAAATTGATAATAATATATTAAATTATTATACGAATGTATTAAGATAACATATTTTACGTAAAAATAAATTTTAAGAAAATGCATGCATTTAATTTAGTTCGCGATAGAAATCATAGAATAAAGGTCATTTACGGTTTCATAGTGCAAAATTTGTGTTTTGCAAATACATTATATTTATAAGTCATGTCTTTAATTTTTATATTTAGAATTGTCTTACCTATTTACATTTAAAAAAATTAATTCAAAAACATCGATTTACCTCTCTCACTCTTTCTTTCATATTCAATTTATCATGCAAGAAGTTTTGATGTCTACGATTAACATTTATTTGAAATTTAATCAATTATTTCTCAATAATCATGCCATTTTTAAAAAGTATTTCTAAAAATTTTTTAAAAAACACATAATTTTTTTTTAATTTATAAATTTTCTGTTGGATCTTTTTATTCAGTTACAAAAGAAACACACATAGCATCTTATTTTAACATCACGTGACAAAAACCAAAACAAAACTCAAAATTTTACAAGAAGTAATTTATTTACCGGCAACACAAGAGTCGACGTCTGGTTTGTTCAATTTCAACACTTCCGTGAATTGTATAAATGTCATCTAAATTACGCAAACAAATCATAAATTTCTGCTATCTCACAAAGCATTTAACGCCTCTTGAAGGCAATAACCAGACAACTACGGGACACCATTAAAAACCGAATTCAAATTTTAGAACATAACGACTTCTTTTATCATTTAACAAGATCAATTCCAGGTATCCAAAAGATTTTAATACTTCTGGAAGGGAATGAAAGATAATATTACCTTTTTTTCCGCTTGGGTTGCAAGAATGACAACCTTTTGTCCTATGAATCAATCTGTCCATGAATACTCCTAGGCAGAACTGTCAGTTTTGACCGTACTTGGAAACCTATAAACGTATTTGTACTAGAGAGGATGAAGTTCGTCTAGTTCACCTTCGAAATGCACGCTTTAGACAATACATTATAAATCACCTGGCCCCTCTTTCTACAAGACTTTGGCTTCCTTTCCAAGTGAAGTATGAATGAATAGAAAAGGTAGACGGTGAATAATGGTGTTCTCGTGTTTTTGATATGTTTTTTTAAAGTTGGATACGTAATAAGGAATAGAAGGAGAGGAAAAAGAGAGAATATTCAAAGGCATATTATTTTATACGTTTCATATTTCCTGCTCTTTTAATATTCGAAATGTATTCTCGGGCGTTCAAAATGAGAGGGTTTGTCTGGTTATCTTTTACAATGCGATATAGATTTGCAGAAAATAATAATTTTTTTAAGTCTAAAACTTACAATAATGTTTGATTAATATTTTATGTAATGTAAGAAGAAAAGTGTGTTTTCAAATATGATATGACTCATCTCAAACTGATTGTAACATTTTTTCTTTGTAATAAAATACCTTAAAAAGAAATATGAACCTTAGTATTTTCGGTGTAAGTACATTAAATATATGAAATGGTACCCTCAAAACATATTATTTTTTATAAATAAATATTAATCTAAATTTTAATTTTAATTATAGAATTAAAATATGTATCAGTTAAGAGAATAATGCAAAATGATCTTTTTTTCCCCCCACGAAATACAATCTTCATCTAAAACGATATACTAAAGATTAATAGAAACTAAATACTTTTCTCTTTGACTTGATTTTGTTTCTTAAAACCAAAGTTGAATTATTAATTTATGTTGAATAAAAACTCAGATAAATCTATTTTTTGAATAAATTAATTTGACATTTAGTTATCTTAAAGAAGATATGTAACTTTACTAAAATATAATAATAAATTATGTGAAGTGAAAAAAATTATTGAAATAAAGCAGAAAAATTTAAAAAAATAAAGCTTTAGAACTTTCCAATTACTGCAAAAAGACGTAGCAGGCTCTTTTTCATGACTAAAATAAAAAGTTCTACTAATAAAATTTTAAAATGTGTAATTTAAGAAACAAATATTAATCAATGACGATTTTTAACTTTTTTGAAAACCTAAATAGTAATTCGAAAATATCAAATTAATTTTTTCCATAATATGAATAATTCTACGTACCTGATTTTTTTAAGAATTAAAAGGAAGTTCAAGAATCCAGTCAAAAAAAATATTACAAGTAAGAAAATATATTATTTAATACTGTTTAAAAGCAATAATCAAAATATGGTTAGGAATTGTGCTTAATTCTATTCTTAATATATTTCACATAACAGAGGAAAACGAATTAAATTTTAGAAATATCAAAAAAAAAAAAAAGATTAGAAGTGAGGTCAAGCTTATATATATATAAACTTTTCAATTAAGTTTTAACTACTCACTTTAAGGGTAGCAATATTATTTTATGTTAAGTGATGATTTTAATTTCATGAATTTTTCATAATTAACTAATACGCATTTCATCTTTTGTAGAATTTGCACAACTTCTCCATGGATTTGAAGTGATAAGAAACGATTTAAATCTACTATTTAATATAAATATGTTGAATTATGTAGATACTTTTTAATCATTACTATTTATTCTATTCTTTGTTCCTTAGGTATAAATATCGATTTAACGAAATTTGGAATGTAAGAAAAAATGATTATAGAAACGGTTGTACAACAACTTAAAACATTAAACACAAGGCTAACTCATTCCCTTCGGTTTTATAATTCGTTCTAGTTTTCTTGGCCACCCGGAAAACCCTAATAAATTAAATATTTGCTTAGCTTTCTTTTCCTGTTTTAAAAAAGAGCAATATAAAAACGAAAATTAAGAGCAACTGAGAAATAAATTTTTGAGAGTTGATGAAAGCACACACCACAGCTAAATGCTTTTCCATTTAATTTCACTACAGCATTTTTGAATTTAAAATCAAACATAGAAATAAATCGAAAAAATCAAGCCAATTTGTCAACATTAGAACTTGAATACGAAAATTTTCATTATTAAAGTGAAGTAAATAAAATTATTTTATGACACTTATAAATATAAAGTTCGAATATCCATCCCATAAATCCAAATAAAACGTCAGAAAGTTTATTTTTAAATTTATTTAAAAAAATTTCCAATAAGATCTAGTTAAAAACTACAGTATTAAGACTCCTTACAATAAAATAGAATACTTTCACTTTTTGTAAGATGACCACAGTCTATCATTGAAGTTGAGAAAACAAAAGTTTCTGATGTAAAAATTATGTGGCTAATAAGGAGGATATTTTTTAAAATTGTTTCCTACCGAAAATTTTTAACATGAACCACAAAATATTTTAAAATTCCAAATACTGTTTCGTATTTTCGAATAATTGGATGGGTAAAAATCAAGCTGGGGGACGGATTTCAAAGCAACCGAAATATGAAAGAAAACTGCTTGAAAATAATGAAATGAAATGAAAAGAAATATTAAGCATAAAAATAGGATGAAATAAGAAAAATAATTAAAAATTACGACTCGAAAGTACATTAAAAAGTTTTAAATGGCAATACGATCTTATAAAAAAGTACCAAAAACCGCCAACTTTCATAAACCAACTTCTACACTATGAATTATTAGGTTTTATATATTGTTAAAAAAAGTGAAAAAAAAAAAAAAAAAAAAAAAATTATTCGTTTTTTTAAATATTTTTTTCATTATTTAAGAAAGTCATTTTGCCTCTTGCTCATTTTCAAACTTGGAATTTGTTTCATCCGATTCGTTTTACCTTAGTATATTACATTTGTGATTTTGGCAACAATGAAAATAACATTAGAAAACATTTTTCTTTCTAGAATAGATCCATTTGTTATTAGTTACCAATCATTTATTTTTCCTTGATTAACACACACGCAAAACAATGCAACAATATCACTAGTATATAAATAACTTCCCTTCTGAAAGAGAAAAAATTCTCTGCGAAATAAATAAAGGAACTGAAATGAAATAAAACGGTACTTACATCCATTTAATTGCCAGTCCTTGCGGAAGCAGCAGCAACAAAACAACAATATTTACAAAGACGGATCCCAACATAACTCTCGAATTTTCCAGCTCTCTTTCAATCAGACAATCAAGTGGCCACTTTTTCTTCTACCGCATGCACGGCGAAACCAAAACTTGCCAGTGCATAATCCCACTTTTAGTTCTCAATTCCCCCAACGGATCTCTTCTCCATGGAACCATGAAGGCGCGGATCTCTTCGGCAAGTGAAGTCGAACAACTCGCTTTGAGGAGTAAGTAAGTAGTCGGGGGGTAATGTTTTTGCTCCACCCCCCTCTCGGCGGACCAATGGGAGAAGAGGTGCGTGCCGAAGTTTTCTTTTCGGTGTGTAGTACAACGGCGTGGACACACGTTCTCTTTTCTTGTTTGAAGATTTGCCGCTGGAGGGGAGGGTGAGAAGGGACGACGTGATATTGTTTTGCGTGTCAACACCGGAACAAGAATCCTCACTTTTCTTCTCATTATAATTTATCTCTATCTTTTCTTAGAGATTTAGAGTTTATTTGTATGTACATCTCTTTTTCCAAGATATGGAGGGTTATCTATTGTTGCTTACTCATCTGTCATCCTTTTCTTAGAGAGTGAAATTGCGATTTGTGGGAAAGTGAAAAGAGTTGTATAGATATAAATTAATTCGAACGTTTTTATTTTTTTATTCAAAACAGAAAAAAAATCGTTCGTTTTTAGAACAAAAAATAATAATAATAATAATAATAAAAAAATAAAATAAAAATGAGATCTATCTTTTAGAGGAAAACAAATTTTCAGATAAAGTATGAAATCTGTTAGAATTATATTAAAACAAAATGACTTAAATATAGTATTTTGAAATCGTATGCAGACAAACAATACATAAAAATGTGAATACCATACTCTCGTTACTATAAAAAAAATGTGAAAAAGTATGGATCCAATAATTACTTAGATTTAACTCTAACCATACAGATTTTCGGATCCTACCATAACTTTTGACGATTTTTCAGACATCATTAGATGACCGCGGTAGCCTAATGATCATAGTCACGGACACGTGCCTAGCGTGTCATGATTTCAAACCCAGTGCCGCTGAAGACCCGCACCGTGTAGAGGAGGGGGCAAACTTCCTCCCGTTGGTGTGGTGTGGATGTTAGGAGAGGGATGGGCCAACTCAGGTGTCGTCTTCCTCACTTGACCCTGGTTCTAAATTGAAAAGCCCTTTGCCAATAGCTTTCCTGCCGCTTTATAGTGTGACGTTAAAAAACTCTCACACAAGCATAACTAGAAGAGAAAAAGGTGCCGACTGAGGTGTCATCCTCGTCACTTGAGGTTTAAAATAACGCGGTCCATTCTCAATAGCCCTCGTGTTGTTTTATAATGTGACGTTAATGTAACTGTAACTCACTCAAACATAATGAGTTCTTAAATTTTATCCTCATTAGGATCTTTAATTTAATATATAAAATAAATAAGTTTTAAGAAATATAGATCTATAATTTGTACATATTTAACTCTCAAAAAGAAAAAAAAAAGAAAAGGGAATCAAATCCGAAGACGATAGTAATCGTTGTATAAGAGTGTCTTAAGTCAAAATTTAATCCAATCAATGTTTGGGTCAAGTTATTGCAAAAAAAAAAAAAAGGGGGGGGGGCAACCTTAGAAGATTTTTCACTATTGATTCTTTATTAATACACCTGTATGATTTTCAAAAAAGGCGAAAAGGCAATTTTAAAATCTTAGATTCAAAAAAATTGTATGCACCCTATTTTCTCCTTATTAATATATAAACCCAATCGAAATTAATTAATTCCTTTTTACACATAATAAAATTATACATAAAATGTAATTTGATATACATTAATTACTAACTTTAAAATTTAACTGTTAATATTAAAAATTGTTAAAAACGATTAGGAAAAGAATACGGTAAAAAAGTAGCATAATGTTCTGAGATCCGAAAAAAAAATGCTTTTTCAGTTTAGTGTAAAAAAAAAAAAAAACTACAATGAAAATTTACATATAACATCTTATCATTCACCTTAAATCCTGAAAAAAACATGATAGTTAAATAATTCCCAAAAGGCTATCCAAAATGAGATCATGCTTTGAAAAAGCCTGTAATGGTAGACGCAGTAAGAATTTGTGGGGAAAAAAAATATTTATTATAATCAGTCCACCTTTCGATGATTATTCAGAAGGCTGAGTAAATAATTACAGTTGTATTTTATTGATAGAAATATGACATTTTTCTCCTCAGAACAAATTATTATGCGCTTTAATATCATCTTCTGAAAGAGAAAAGAATTTTCATCTTGAATGAAGAATTGCTTTTAGTTTTCTGCATGTATTTGTATATGAATATCCTTTAAAGCTGTGCTTCCCAACCTTTTTATAATCAACGTTTGATCATTTGACCGCGGCCCGCTAAAGGATGGGATGTTGACTGCTTCTATTTTAGATTATTTTGATTTAATCTCATTTTAATTTAATTGCACTTAAATGTGTCTTCAGTATAAAATACAGTTACACCGAAAAATGAATAGAAAGTAATTTAATATGAAATATGAAGTGATTTCCATCGAAAGTCACACAAACTCGAGAGAAATACACCGCAGTAAATAAAACGGAAATAATTTAATAATCATTGGGTGGCCCGACACTGCTTTAAAGAATAAAAATCCTTTCGAAATAAGAGTTTGTAACAGGTTCTATTCGGGCTTCCACTAATCCTCTTGGGTAAAGTACTCTTTTTGACTGATTTTATAGTTGAAAACCGCTTTCCGTAAAGAGAGGACTTGAGTTTTTGTATATGCGAGCTTCTATTTAAAGTCGTGGAGTAGATGGTGTGATGGTTGAAAATTGATTCTAAGAAATCATAGTGTGAGTTATTGGTGGTCACACTTAGTATTATTAGTCGCAGAAGGAAAGATTAAGAGAAGCTGATGACTGACGATTCAGCAAGTGTTGCAGCAAGAGCGTTCAGGAGAATAGATAAGTGCTCATATTTATATAGTTTGATTAATAAGTTTGATTGCTCCTCAGGTTTAGTTATTAAAGTACATTCTCAGTAATTCTCATAAAGTCTATACAGTAGAACGTACGAGCGTTTATTATCCGGATCGTCAAATATCCGGACCAGTTTTTTTTTTTTTTTTCGTCTTTTGTCGATTTAGAAGGCGAAAAAGACTTCAATGAAAACTACAGGGAAGAGATTACCGACTTTGTGTCCAGTCGATCCCAGGATTTTAAGAATGCGATGAAGAAGATGTAGAAACCTGGATGGCATGTGATGCAGAAGACTGTGAATTTCAAATGCTAAATGACGACGAGATTGTGACTTCCGTGCAAGAACAATCCGGCCCTGTCGACGAGGATAACAACAACAACGAAAGTAGCAAGGATCCATCAAATGCTGACGCGTTTTAGAGACAGCTATGGAGTGGTAAGAACAACAATCAGAGTGCTGTCCTACTAAAGTACTGCTGTTTCTCCAGAGAATCAGTGACCTTGCAGCGAAAAAACGAAGGTGCACAATGAGGCAGCAAAAAATAAGTGATTATTTTCCACAATAAAGATAAAATTGTGACATTTTACACTTATTTTGCTTTTTCTTCAAGCACGTTTCCCGCATGTGATGATTTTTAATATTTGTATAGTGTCCGGTTTCATATACTGCATGGATCACATTCGGTGTTCGGTTATCCGAACAATCGCGTATCCGAACGGTGTCAGGTCCCAATGGATTCGGATAAACGATGTTCTACTATAAGTGTTAAAGGAAATAAAAGTTTTTAACTTGAGAAATGTCTGATTCTTATGCGAACCCTCTCACACCCGCGATCGAAGGATCGCGACGAGTTCTTGAAAGTGAATTTTTTGTTGGTGTCAGCTTATTTCGCTTTTTGAATAATTAATTGATTAGAAAAAAAATGATATATACAAGAAGTGATAATCTATAAAAATAATGTAAGAATATATACATAAAGGAAAAATTTAATTAATAAAGGAAAAATTTATATATATATATATAATCGAGAATGTGTATATTTCAGCATTTTTGTTATACTCCGAACTAAGTGATGACCGTTTGTGTTTAAGACATAAATCTTTACCTTAAAAAGTCTGCACTTTCTTATCGAAACTGTTTTTTAATCCTTCGGGAAACTAAAATTTTAATCATTGCACTCTCATAGTAAAAATGAAAAAAAAAAATCAGTTCTGTTTTATTTTATGCAGCTGACCGTGGTAGCCTAGTAGTCATGGTCAGGAGTTCTTAGTCGGTGTATCATGCCGGTACTGAGTCCTAGTACCACTGCTTAGAAAGGTCGATGCGTGTTAAATGGGATGTTGCTCAAAGTTGCGAGGTGTGGTAGCTTAGAGAGGGGGTGCCAGCTCGGTGTCGTTTATTGTGGTTCATCAAACGACGCACCACTCACTTGCATTCACTTTAAACAGTCTCAGCACCATCTCTGAAATAGTCGGAGATTTCTTAGTTAAATAAATTTTGAAAAATACTAAAACTTGTCGAAATCAAACTTAACTTTTTAACTGCCTCAAAAACTTTTTTTTTTAAATTGAAAACACCGAAAAAATTCTCAACTTTGTGTTGTACTATAATATAAAAAACAGCCCCACACGTCATGTGTACATATTAAAACCGAAACCACTGGCTCTGATATAAGCTGTTATCCAATTGGACATAGACTGGTGAAACATTCTGCTACGGAATGGAGCATGCTAAAGAGGTATTGGAAAAACTTGAAGACAAGCATTAACCCTTTATCTACCACATTATGATTTACTGCAATTTTTTTCATGCAATATTTTTTTTAATCACTGCACTCAAAATTAAGGGATATACATAAATAAAACGTTCAACTTTGGAAAATTTAATCCGTTAGTACTAATTAATTAAATTGGTACTTTAAAGTACCGTCAGTCCACAAAGGTCTAAAATATTCTCATAATACGAAAAGACCGAATGACTTTTTAACGCAGTTTTAACCCTTAAAAAGGCTAAATAATGAGAGAACACTTATATTTTATAGCACAAAATATTTATTTTTAAATATTATTAAACTCTTTAAAATTAATTTACTTTTTTACACTTAAAAACAGCTTTTACTCATAAATTTAATTTGATGATATTAAAAGAAACAGTTTTCTTTTTATTAATAGGCAAAAAATGTATTACAAGTTATGCATTTTTAGTGAGGTTTCAATTGAATGTTTCTTAAAACACTGTATCCTGTTGTAGGAAATGATGTATTTTCTTAACATGAATTTCTGCACCTTCAGCTTTGTTCAGTCTCTTGATCGTCATCTTAAGAATCTAACGAAAATTTCAACAGGTTATTTGCTGGGGATTCTTCATCTGAAAAATCACCTGTTAGTGCACCACTGATTTCAGTTATAAATCCAAAGCCTCTTGAAGACAGCTTCTTTTTTCCATACTTTCTAAGAAAAGGAAATAATGATAATAATGATATAGCACCTACAAAGTCACCAATTAAATCTCAGTTACACAGAAAGAAATTAAAATGTTGCAAATGTTTGAATAAATTATAGATATTTCTTTTATTTGTGTGTGGTAAAAAAACAAGCTTAGATTCGAAGATCAAAATTTTTCGAAAACATTAAAATAAACAAGTAATGTATAAAAAAAATTAAGTCAATTCCTACTTAGATCAAAGAAAAATTTTATTTTTTAGCTACTTTTTATTAAATAGTTATAATTAATATAAATATATATATACATATGACAGAACCACAACATTAAGTGGTAATTCATTTTTATTAATTATCATTAAAGTATATTGTCATTCAAAATAATCGTGTATATAAAATTTCAGTTCAACTGAATGCTTTAAAACGAGAGAAAAAAACCTTTTCAAGTTTTGACACAAGTCGCCAACGTGGCTGTGTGTGTGTATTTGTAATTCTTTAAATAATTAATTTTAATCAATTAATTTTTATTAATTATAATTAAATTATTGTATTGTCATCCAAAATAATCATGTATATAAAATTTCAGCTCAATGGAGCTCTTTAAAATGTATTTTATTAACGATTTAAAATTCCACCAAGATAAATAAATAAATATATATGTAGAGAGAGAGAGTGTGAGTTCTCTTTTACACTGTAGTGATGATGCTACAATATACAACAACAAATAATAATAAGCTTCACGGACGAAAAATTAGCAACAAAATTAGAGTTCTTGCTCTAACAACCAGTGTGCTGTCGGTTCTTGTAAGTACTACAAAGTTATTCAGCTGTAAAATTAATTATATTCATTATTCCCTCTAAATAAATAGTCAAATCGTTTTCTAAGGTCTTCAAAATAAATAAATAAATAAGACACTTACCCTTTAATATTAAATACTTTTTTGGAACAAAAATGACAGTCTTCGCAATCCAATCAAAATGTCAGCTGAAAAAGCAACTTCTGCTTTAAAACTATTCACACCTTCCCCACCAAACTACTCATCATAGAACCTCTGCTGCCATGTATCCTGGAAAAGTGTTATAACTTCACTCTTTCAGGATGTTTGACGAAATTTGGCAGGAACACTCTTTGGCAAGAACTACGTTACGCCACTGCATGGAAAGATTACAAAGGAATCCCTGGGGTGTGCCATGATTTTTTCTAGAGACAGTGCAAGAGGGAAAAAAGAAACAAAAACTTTGGGATTAACCTAAGGTAAATATTTCAGCATCGCCGAAGCACCGGTTAATATTTTTACTGTTTCTTCAACAATAGAATGATAGTGTCACAGAGTAAGAAAAAAAAAACTAAATAGTCGTTTTATTCAGACAAATTAAATTGCAACATATATGAACTAGAGAGAAATAAAAGTTCGCTCTTACTTGAGGAAATAGTCAATTAACTATACAGAAAGAGGAAAATAACTCAAAATTGCAAGTATTAATACGCTCAATTCTTGACATATGAATTCACTTACACTAGTATAAGAGGTATACGTGGTCATATTCCTTATAAATGGCACAAGATCAATTTACTACTATCTCTGCTTTCTCTACTGCGTCTTAGAAGAATATTACAATCGGACCTCTATATAACGAAGTCGTTAAACCCCGGAAAAAAGTTCGTTATATGGAAAATTCGTTATATAGAGATTCGTCTTTTAATATACTTTACAAACCACAGAAAACAAATTTTAAATTCATAAACTCTATATAAAAAAAGTGATTATTCAAACCTTTTTTAAAATTAATATATGTTTATTTTATATATCTTACCCATCAAAAAAGAAAGAAAGAAAAACTGCAAGGAAAACAAGAAAAAAGAAATGTCGAATACACTGTATTTTAAATATTGAGAAAATAATTTTATATTAAAATTAACGAATTTTAAGGACATTTTCTAATTTAAAACATACAAGTAATACTAAACATACATTATTTTATAACTATAACACGGGGACACGGGACAACTCCACTGAGGCTGAAAGGGGATATCAAAGGTGTTTTTATAAAACATTTAGTGAACTGGACAATGGGGGAGGTGAAGGTATGAAACGTCCAGAACTCTATTGCTCTCAGT
>BMAV01009981.1:245985-266716 GCA_019973955.1 Trichonephila inaurata madagascariensis
CCACTTCTAAGTTATATATTTCCAAAATTCTAGTTGAGCCTCTGTACTGAGCTATATACAGGCAAACTGTTATTATAATAGAAGAATTTTTCACAAAAGGAGAATATTTTGAAAATGGGTCATTCTACGTTCCTTTTTTGTTAAAATATTGTACTTAGATAACTTTTTACTGTAATACTATTCTTAAAACAATTTTATATACATTTTCTAATCTAAGTGACACTAAATATCAAAAATATTATCCATTTATACGCTTTTGCAAAATCATGGTTCCGAACGTAGTCGGATACCTTAAAGCATTGCTCCGCAACTTTTTTATCGCCGCGGACCGGTCAACGTTTGTTAATTTTACCACGGCCCGCTGAGGGAGTGGACGTTGATTGTTTATATTTTAGACTGTTTTGATTTAATAATTTTAATTTAATTGCATTTAATCATGACTTCTGAATAAAATATAGCTTCACCAAAAAATGAATATAAAGTGATTTAACCTGTACAATTAAGTGATTTTCATAAAAAAGTATCCCAAACCTAAGAAAAATATACCACAGTAAATAAAAGAGAAATAATTTAATGTTTCTTGTGCGAACCGGTAGTATTTGATCCCCGGCCCGGGAGTTGCGGAACAAAACGAATGTGTACATGATTCACAATTTCACAAACTAAGGCCCAAATTTATGAATCCATGA
Source organism: Trichonephila inaurata madagascariensis (assembly GCA_019973955.1). Classification (NCBI taxonomy): domain Eukaryota; kingdom Metazoa; phylum Arthropoda; class Arachnida; order Araneae; family Nephilidae; genus Trichonephila; species Trichonephila inaurata. The sequence goes on from BMAV01009981.1 coordinate 246,675, forward strand.
ATATACCATAGCTACTTTTTAAATTAGTTGAAAGGAGCAGTGGGTTTGTGCTAGTGAAATTTTGAATTCATCCACATTTGTTGCGGGCAATCGTTTGTACAAGTATTTGACAACGTATACTATGTACTTAAAAGGGTTGCAAGTGGAATCTACTTTTACCCAAGGCCTCAAGAAATAGTAAGACTTCACTGCCTCATAGACAAAAACTTCGAGCTTTAAGGTGAGGAAGACTGCTAAAACAGGGCATGAAATATCAAACATTTCTAATCAATTTGTTTCGTTTAAAAGGGAAAAAGGAAACATAATTACTCAAAACACAAATGAAGACAAGTATACGAAATATTTTTTTTTTTATCTACAATTACACAATTTAAAAAAAAATATTTATACGGATTTTTTATGATTTCTTGCTAAGACTCCTTCCCCTAAGTTATTTGATTTCTAACTTGTTTCTTATTTCAAAACTATGTTCTCAGTAAACTCGTGTTTAATCCTCATATCCACATAACGTCAGAATCTTATGATAGGCACCTTTTTTATTTTTTTTAGGAGTTGACACTAATACTTCAACTGGTGTTTCATACGCGCAAACACGCAATCCAATTTGAGACAGAACTTCATTGGTAGAAAGCTGTTCCAGAAGCACTTTTTTAATTTCTTGGGAACAAAAACCATTACAAACATCACCAGCATTGCGAGAATCACCGTTTCCTTGTTGCTGCTTCCGAATGGATGGCCCTCTATGATTGGCTGATGTATTCACGTAATTTTTCCTTTGATCTCCGATCTGAGATTTTGGAGCCTTCGATGGCATTATGAATTTGATTTTCAAACTGCGACATTTACAATTATTTTTCTTAGAAATGCTTATTGGAATATAATCTATGGAATCATTATGATTAACATTTCTTATTCGTTTCTGCTTGAGCCAATACAGGCAACCATTTTCGAATTTCTTTTTATTGATGGTTCTTCGAGATGGCACTCGTTTGAGTTTAAATTTGGATTCACTTCCCTTCGAACGGTTATTGGAGGAAACCTTCGTAAATGTTTGTCTCAGAAGAGAATTTGCAAAAGGTTTTGCTGCTCTGTGTTCGAAGCTCCCATCTTCTTCGTTGGATAAGATAGTTTCTTTACTGAATTCAATGGATGTTGTCCCTGGTTTTAGTTGTTTTTGCTCATTCTCATCTTCAGAACTGGATGACGTCACCAAGCAGGAATCGGACGCAGAATTCTGAGACGATATAGATTCCACGGAAATATTCAAACTAGATACACTCAAATTTAAATTGCTTATATTACTGGAATCTCCCGCCCTTTCCGATCCAAAGGGTTGGGGCGAATCTTCGAATAAGACAAAATTTTGCGTGCTATTGGATGAAACAAACGAATCACTGGTTTCACAGTAAGATGTATCATAATCGTAACACCACTTGGGAAACGAGTTACTCTTCGCAGAGAATTCTTCAACAGTGTTTGAAGAGGAATTCAAGTCACAGACTTCGCATTCTGAAGAATCTATGTAATTATATACAGGAGCGGAGAACTTGAATGGACCTATGTCTTCAGACTTCCCTGAAGTGCTTGAAGGAATTAGAAAGTTTAACTTGTTATTTAAATAGTTATTTACCTAAAAGAAAGACACAAAAAGAAATTTGAAATATGCACCAATTCAGTCAGTACAGTCTTTACCTATGAATAAGAATTATATTAGTTTTATAGTTATAGGCTTAATAGGAACGTTAAATAATTTTGATCTGTCAGATGATCCTATCGAAATTTCTGTTTAAATCTCTTAATACCACATGATTAATTTTTCAGAACTAGCATCGTATAAAATCGGTAGCAATTGAAGACAGTTTTCAGCAGTGCAGTAAGTCCGATTTCGAAGCAACATGAGGGTTATTCGCGATAGACCTCGTCATTTTGAACCATGGATGACATCTAAAGCCCTTCCAATTAATATATAGAGTTCATGGAAGAATTAATGTGTGTCGTCAGGTTCATTAACAACAAGAATCCTAGTTGCTAACGGGAACTGTATCAATTAAGGAGTTGTCGATAACACGAGAGTGGTCTGAAAAGTTTCCGACCACAATGTGAAGATAGCAGCACTTGACAATAAAAGCTAGTGAATTTCGTTGTTTATCTGTTTCCATGTACTCACTAAAGTTTCAGCCATTTTGGACGTACAGTTGTTATGTAACAGTCGTTTGAGTGAGTTGATATGAGTGTTTTTGTAAAAATGGACAAAATCGAGTATCGAGCTGTCATTAAATATTTGTTTTTGAAAGGCGATATGCCTACGCCAATCAAAGATGAGTAGAATTCTGTGTATGGGGACTCTGCACCATCATTTACCACAGTGAAATTTTAGGCAGCTAAATTTAAACGTGGCCGTAAGAGCTTGGGAGACGATGAATGTTCGGGACGTCGAAATACTGCAACTACGGACAAAAACATCGCCAAAGTTCACCCAATGGTGCTATACGACCACCGAATTACAATGAGAGAGATAGCAGAAGTTATGAACATGTCACAAGAACGTGTTTGCTACATATTATATCAACATTTAGGCATGAAAGAGCTGTCCGCACGTTGCGTGCCACGTTTGCTCACGTTAGCCCAAAAACGTGTTCGAATGAGCATTTCCAACGCTCTTTTCACGCAGTTTAGGCGCAAAAAATTAAAATTTTGGCACCGATTAATTATTGTAAATGAAACTTGGAGACACCATTATACACCCGAAACAAAAATACAGTCCAAACAGTGGACTGTAAAGGGGGAACTGGCTCCAAAAAAAGCAAAAACTTTTTTCGCCTGGGAAAGGGATGGCGACTGTTTTTTGGGATAGTCATGGAGTTATTTTAATTGATTATCTTCAAAAAGGAAAAACCATTACAGGAGCATACTACGCATCATTACTTGACAAGTGGAAAGCAGAACTTGCGGAAAAACGGCCACATTTGCAGAAAAAGAAAATCCTGTTCCAACAAGACAACGCACCGTCTCACACCTCAGCGGTTTCCATGATGAAAATCGACGAATTACGGTTTGAACTGCTTGACCATCCACCTTACTCATCAGATCTAGCCCCAAGCAACTTCTTTTGTTTTCTTCAGGTAAAAATTGCACTCGGTGGACAGAAATTTTCGTCAAATGAAGAGGCAATCACCTTCGTGAACAATTATTTTGCAGAGAATAACGCCGAGTACTATTTGGACGGGTTACAGGGTTGGGAGCATAGCTAGTAGAAGTGTAAGTAGAGTTAGTAGAGTTAGAAGGGGACTATCTATGTTGAAAAACAAAAAGTAAATTTCAGAAAAAATGCTTGTATCTTTGTTAGGTTGGAAACTTCTCAGACCACCCTCGTATTATGTAATTTATTTAACCATAGAAATTTCTGTTACTCCTGGTTCGTTTATTAACATATCATCCATGGTCATCTTCAATGTATGCAATTAGAAATAACTTTCTGACGAAGTACATCGGTTCATATCCTTCATTCATACTGATGTATCAAGAAAATAGACTTCCACACAGTTATTAAGACGCCCCATTATGACTTAAAGGCATTTATGCGAGTACTTCACCCAAATCTTTCACAACCCAGTCAGTAATCAGGGTCAGAGATTTGATCTCAATCAAACACATTTAGAACGTCATGCAACACTCTAGAAAGCCGAGAAATTTAAGACCTAACAATGCATCCGAAATGATAAAAACTTTGCCTTGTCGCATTTTTGAAATCCTTGATTTTCCAGGTCCACTCTGGACCAACTCCTCACTTTCAAAAGGTCTCTGGCTTGCATTCTTTCTCAGCTGTTACTTCCTTTGCCTTGGGGTGCAAAGATATTGGCGAGGATGGGGTGCCCCTTTTGTCCCCAGTTTCTTAACTAGCCACATGTCCAACTTCTGCGACCATCCCTTCCCTTTGTGAGAGCCTCGCGGGAACTGACTCTATTGCTCTCTTACCAAAAACATAATAGGAAAAAAATGTTTGGACCTTCACTCTCTTTTATCTAGCATTCCTAGCCTAATTTTGCATTCCCTTATAGGAATGGTATCCCCGTGTATCTTTTTCAAGGTCTATCCTGTCTCATTAGTAAGACAGTATCTGAGTGTTCGTGTTTGTGTTTCTTTTTGTATTTGCATTGTTATTGTAAAGTACTTTTACTGTATCTTATATTCTTCCCCTTATTCTCAAGAATTTTGTGGAGGGTCTCTCATTCGAGACCATTTTGTATACGTATTTTGTGTAGTATGGAAGTAAAGTACCTACTCGGAGGTTCGGTAACAGCAGTTTGAAAGTCTTTGGGTGGGTTTGGTTCTTCTGCGTAAGTAAGTCCTTCGTGGTCGGTTTATTACGTATCAATTTGGCGTAATTTGTTTTGGCGCTTGATACTCTTGGCGTTAAGCAAATCAGAGGACATGGTACAATTTACACAAATTTTTTTAATTTAATGATTTTAATAATATTTTTGGTTGCCTCCTATGTGTATGTATGATGTAAAACAGATTTCGTGCTCATAATTTCATAAAAAGCTAACCCTTTCGTTTTTTAAGGGAAAAATTTGAAACATGAAGGGATTTTTAAAATGCTACACTTCCGACAAAAATTGACGTACAAATATGAAATTTAATTTAAAAGTACATCAAACTATGTATAACAAAAGTTGGTTAACATGACAATACTTCTTTTTATGAATGCTTCTTGAAAATTCCTTAAAAAATGTGTAAATTCAAAATTCAATTATTTTTTTAGAAAATAAGTATGGGTTTGATTGAAAAAGGCATATCATTTTATGTTCCATGTAGTATTAACAACAAGTGAAAACATTTCCAAGTATTAGACACAATAGAAAAAAAGCCCTAGCATTTTAAATGAAGGTAAACTAGTTATTTTATTTTTCTGAGATAAGTCAGTTAAAAGTTTTGATTCGCCTTTGGAATGTGAATAAAAACGAACGTAAAAGTTATTACAACTCTGCGTTTTTTAAATTTAGAGCTTTCAAATTTTGTGAGAATATAGAAAAGTACATAAAAAAATAATTTAGGCTAAAAAAATTAGTTTTGATTTTTTGAGACCGATTTTTGTCAATTGAATCGTACTGTGTCCTCTTAACTAGCTTAACGCCATGTTTTAGATGGTAGAATCTCTAAGCTATCACTTTTCCAACGGCATTGGCAGCATCAATTTATAAAAATTATAACTAGTAAAAAATAATAGTTTATACCTTTTTGCTTTTGGATCTTGCTGAAAAGTTGGGTTTCACTCCATGTTTACCTGAATTTAGCCTGGTGTAATTGTATACTTTATTTTCATCATTTCTGCTGCAGTTGGGCGGCATGTTCAAGTCCATATCTCTTCCGCTTAGCATCTTTGGATAACATACTTCCGTTGTGTTACTCGATGCAAAACTAGAATTCTTCTGATTTTCATCAGCACATTCAGACATAGACAGATTCGCATTCAGTGCTCGAGACAGGATATCTATCGAACTTGCACTTCTGCTTTCATAACTTTCTAAAGAATTCCGATACTCGTTATCAGATTCAGACCTTATGTTTTCCATTCCAAGAGTTTCTCGCCTGAATCCTGATATATTTTCGAATGATTTTTTATCTCTGCCTGAACTGAAATGAATTACGTTTGTTGTATCACTTGCATTGCTCCCAAAGGTCCCATTAGAGAGGGATTCACTCGTAGAAGTTAACCAACTGTTCAATTCCCAAAATTCCGAACTGCTTGTTGAAACATCAATAATTCCCCCGCTTTGTGCTACTGAAAAGAAGCCCGGAGGTGACACATTACTATTCTTCCATTTTTCTTGTTCTGTGAAATTCGATAAGTTCGAATTTTCGCATAAATCTTTTCTATCCTCATTTTCTACTGATTCTTCATTGGTTTGATGAGTAGGATTCGAAAGTGGAGGCAAACATGCAGTATGGTTTTGTACTTTATTCGAATTATTCAGATTAAAATGACATACATCTGCAGATTCTACAGAGAAAGGTTCCGAATTTCTGTCTTGGTTCGCACTTATACCTCTAAACGACCTATATAGAAAAGTTTTCTTGTTCCTATTCGCTTCCAGGTTACAGAGTTGATCATTTAAAAGTAAATTAGTGAAAGTTAATGGTGGCACTTCGGGCTTCATGATTTCTTCCTTACTTTCTGTTTTTTTCGCATTTCTTTCAAATGGTTGGGAATTTTGCAAACCATCATCGGGTATCTTTGGTTTTTCACATTCTTCAACATTATCCTCCTTTTCTGGCAGTTTATCTAGTGTGGGCACTGATACGTGTTCCAGATTCATTTTGCTGATTTCCTCGTTACTTTTCTTTCCTGACATTACTTCCGTTTGATTTCTGAAGTTGAATTCTCGAGGATTGTTTTCTGGAATCCTTTTCTTATTATCATTCATTAAGTTCAAATTAGGCGGGAGGTCTTTGAGGCCTGCGTTTTCGTATTCTGGATGATAAAAAGTGAAGAATTTCTTAATTTCTTCCAAAAGAAGTCGACGTTCTTTGTGAATTTTTTCCATTATATTTTCATTCAATTTTTCAAAGTCCTTTGTAGAACCTTGATAATTTCGCTTAAGTTCCACGATATTACTTGCATCTCCAGGAGAACTTTGACACTTTCTGGTATCATTTCTTTTTCTTGAACTAATTTCTATTTTTATGCCATTACTGTTTTTAGAGGTCGGAGTGTTGTTCACGGCCGCCAAACTTTGAATCAAATTTGATGCCCCCTTTTCTTCTTTTTCAATCACCGTAGCTTCATCCCAAATTGATGTCTTGAAAGAAAATACGCTCTTTTTGTCGAAATCAGTGACTATGCGGGTTTCACTGAAAGACTTCCTCCGCATTTTTATGGTATTATCTTTAATCTTTACTTGAGAACTTTCTTGCCCAACATTTGCATTTCCTTTCAACTCCAAAATTCCAAATGGGCCCTTACCAGCCTTTGAAGAGAGAGGAGTAGTAAAGAAGTTGATCACTTGGTTACATTTATTTGAATTCTCAAAATTAAAATATGGAACTTGATTATAGTTTCTCAATGGGATGCTACTCGAAGGCATGACTAGTGATTCTCCTTGTTTCAGTGTTGGCAAGTGCCCAAATTTACTAAAGGGTTGATTAGTTACAAAGCGATTCGTTGGTGAATATGATATCCACCGTCGATTTGTTACGTTCTGTGACTCGACTGTTTGTGTTTCAGGACATGTTTTCTTAGGATTTCCGGAACCAAACAGAGCTGTTGCGAAAGAGATGTTACGCTGCTCACTATTGTTCACCCCCAAGGTTTCTTTCCAAGAGTTGTAGCTTCTTGACATGCTTCTGGTGACTATTGGGACGAAACGGGGATTGAAACAGCTCCAGAAGTTTTTCTTCAGATTCCGCTTTCGCTAACGAAAGAAAAATAAAAAGAAGTTTTACAGCAAACTTGAAAAAAAAAACATTAAGAAAAAAGATTCGATTTTCTTAGAACACACACAGTTTAATCTATTAATAAATTCTTTAAATTTGAAAATCCACAAAATATTTTCCAGTGTCACAATACACCTAACAATATAGTTTAAAAATCTATTGAATTCAGTTGCCGAATTTATGCTTTCATTTCTCCATAAGAGCTATATTCCTTTTTTAGTTCACTCACGGACTAAAAAATAAGCACACCAAGAACGAGTCGTCAAAATGAAAGGAAAATTACATACGTAATGACTATTTTGATATAAGTAAATTATTAGAAAATCAAAGAAAAAGGATCATTTATTTCAGAAAAAAAGGCAAAAGAACGGAGGAATTAATAGCGCGAATGCATGATGCGATACTATCAGGCATTGAGGCATACAAGTTCTGTATAATGTCTTGAGACATTTCGTTCCATATTTGCTGTAACCTTGCCTCTAGTTCGTTCAAATTCGTGGGATACCCAATTCGCCGTCCCAAATGATCCCAGATATGCTCCATTGGAGACAAATCTGGGGATCGGACAGGCCAAGGAAGGGTAATAACAGTGCAAAGACAGTCGTGACACCCTTGCCATGTGAGAACGAGCATTGTCGTTGAAAAATGGCTCCTGGGAACCGTTGCATGAGAGGCAACACATGTGGTTGCAGGATGTCATGGATATACCACTGAGCTGTCATGGTGCCACGGATCAATACTAGGGGTGACCATGTATTGTAGGCCATACCATCACACCAGCTGTGGGAGTGGTGTGTCGCTGAAAAGCAAAGGCAGTGTTGAGGCTTTCACGACGGGGTCTCCACACACGAACACGATTGTCATCACTGCTGAGATTGAATTTGGATTCATCGCTAAAGACGACCTGGTTCCATTCCGCTGCAGACCAGTTTCCTCGTGCGCGGCACCACTCCAAACGGAGGCGTCGATGGTTGGGCGTCAAGGGCAGCACAAGTAATGGGCGTCGCGATCTCAACTGTCCTTTAGCCAGGTGCCTTCATATGGTTCGAGAAGACACAGGGGACCCTATTGCAGGTATTACATATGCCTGGATGGCGGCTAATGAAGCAGTTGGCTGTACGCGTGCATTTCTTACGATGTGGCAGTCTTCTCAACGACTAGTCTGTCGAGGGTTTCCTGAGCCTGGTCTTCATGTAAATGACATCTCTCCGATCCACTGGTCCCAACACCTCTTCACAACACAATCAGAGCAAGCTAATTGATGAGCTACTCGCCTATCTGACCACCCAGCTTCCATCATTCCGATGATTCTCCCCCACTCAAACCGCTGCAGCTTCTCATATTGTCTTCGAAAACGGCGTAATGGCATATCTACATCAGCTACTCCTTTGTAAACGATTCAGCACACTCAAACAAGCTTTGGTTACCTGTTTTATACTCCACAGAGAACGACGTTAAGCGCAGTCTACCGGCTATACGAAATGCGCAATTACGCTGCATTTCTAATCATTTGCATATCTCCCCGGTATATTTTACCATTACAAATCCTATTTATCTTCTAAATCCTTGTATTTTGGATTATTACAAACAAAAAAAATATTGTTCGATTTGTTAGATAATCATATAATAATAACAAAAATCAAATTATTTGAAATCAAGTTGTAAGAGGCTAGCGCCTCTTTTGCGGGCACCTAGATGTGGGGGGAGGGAAGAAACAGAAACACTCGACATAATTCAACTAATCTATTTATTTCCACACTAAGAACAGACACAATTGCAGCTAATAATAGTAAGAGAATGTCTCAATTAACCGTGAAAGTGGAACAACGATAGTAAAACGGGAGCGATTAGGAGACTAACAAACTTGATCCTTATCTGAATAAAGGACCTAACTTATCATCCGATTCAATTTAATATCAATTCAATCTTAGTGAACAATCGTCACTTTAAAGTTTTCTTCTAATAAGAATCAAATCACTATAATTCTAATATTAAATCTTCAGTAGCAATCTCACCTGGCTCGAGTATATCTGCACACTCCTACTCTCTACACAAGCTAGAAAACCTCGCCTATATATATAGTAAGCTAATTTACATATCACAGTTCTCTTCTTCCGAAGGGTTGGTTGTGAATAACGCGAATGTATAACCCAAAGATTTCCCAAGAGGATTAGATAGAAAAACACGTATAGATCCGTCACAAAGTTAAAAAGCTCTGATACACACAGAAGACATAAAAAAAGAACTTTCTTTCTTGAATCTCAATTCCGTGTAAACATATAAATCTTTAACAAAAGTATTTCGAATAAATGTGGAAATATAGTGCCATCGTACTTTGAAAAGATTCTAATTGTTTTTTTTTTCAACAGTGAAAAAAGGGCAAATATTATCCATATGACGTAGTGGTCGAAAATTACTCAACTTTTGAAAAGTATTTGTTATTGTATTCTATGTGGTATCAAACTGTTTATCTCAATTAATAAGTGAACTAATGAACTTAAAGCTTAAATATTCTGAACTAGAAGCCCTTCTCCTAGCAACAATAACTTGATTGAGTCAATTTACCTGTATATTAATAAAACACATAAATGATATAAAACATAAATCTAACTGGTCTTAAAGATTCAAGGAGTTTATTGCTATTTTTATTTCTTAAAGAACTAAAATTTTCATTGAGTGAATGCTGCATGTTTTGTAAATGAATTTAATTATTTTCCAACTACACGCACATTATTCCAGTAATATGCAGGGTGATTTGCTACCAGACCGAGAGAGACAAACTTGCAGGGTGTGTAGGGGGTACAAAGACGATTCAGAATCGCATAGGAATACAGAGTCGCTAATGTCGTAATTGTGAGCTATTGTAACGCTTGCGAAGAAGAACAGAAACAGCAACACATTTATGGGGCAGAAAACATTTTATTGAAAGGTTGTACAACAACAGGTGTTCACAATTATGGCCAGAAGTCGTCTGACAAGCCGGACAGTGGCGTTGCATGGAATTCCTTAGGTTATGGAAGATTCATGGTATGTCGCGTATCACCACGGCAGCTACAGATATTCGATTGATTCGATACGGATATTCGATATTCGTCCATTTCTGCCTCGTACACCAAATAGAACCAGTTAACTCAGAACTAGTCTCAAGTAACCTTCTGTTCCCACTTACGAAGGTCATGTGATGTGGAATACACCTGTCTTGGTACAACCGCCTCCGCACCTTCATACACTTTCAGCATGTCGACCACTTCGTCGTTTGCTTACGAGTTCATTCTACTTCTTTGGGAAACATAGGACGACTTCCAGCAGGATCACGAACTTTCCAGAACGTCAGGAATTCCATGCCAGTCGATTTCTGTTCGTCATTTCGTACACCTGTTGTACTACGGACCATTTAATAAAACGTTTTCCACTAGCGTGTTCCTCTTTACAGCCTAGAGCTCGCAACTACGGCATTCCTATGGAATTTCAAGTCTTCTCTGTACACACCCTGCAAGTGTATCGATCTGGTAGCGAATCCCCCTGTATACCTAGAAACATGCAGTAAAAAAATGGATAATTCTTATAAATTGCTTGAGAAGGCTTGAACATTTTTGAACATAGTTCACTTTGATAATTGATTGTTATAGGTCTATATATTGAAATATTTTGATTTGCGTTCATAGCTGTTCCAGGTCAATAATATTAATACAAAAGAAGAGAATCACAAACAGTGGTGAGAGAAAAGAAAAGTAAATCACACACTATTATTTAATAGCAAAAGAACTTCTTTTCTAGAAGTCAAATAATCTAATAAAAAAAAATTGGAGTATATATATTATATGTATATTATATATATATATGGGGTCTAAAAATGCTGATAAGAAACAAGTAATATAGAAAAAATAAATTTTAAGTCAATTCCTACTTAGATCAACAAAGAAAATTTTTATTTTAGTTATTTTTTATTAAATAGTTACAATTGATATAAATATGTATATACATAGGACAGAATCACACTATTAAGTGACAAAATAGAAAGCGATTTTCCTTGCAATTTTTATATTTTCCTTTCTATATAGAAAAGACATAGGTGTTGGACTATTTTTTGTTTGTTACTATTTTTTATTCATTAAATTTAATTATTCTTATAAAATAGTATAGCAAAAAAGAAATCTCATTCTCAGAAATTAGGTTCTTCCAGGTGGGATTCGAATCTATGACCTTTGGATTAGAAGTCCAACGCGCTATCCATTGCGCTACAAGGACACAACGAACAATTTTATTTTCTATATATGCTGTTGGAGTATTACTTTTGTTTGTTACAATTTATTCATCTTGTAATTTAATGAGTGAATTAATATTTGGAAAAACTGCATTAACATAAAGTGTCATTCAGTACAAGTTTCAAAAAATTTATTTGAATTTGAATGGAGGAATAGAAAGTATTTTATTAACAATTGAAAATTTGAACAGGATATATATATATAGGGAGAGAGTGAACTAATAGCAGGAATTGAAAAAAAAAACGATCCTAAGAATATATATATATGTTACCGCTTAAGTGCAGAAATCAGTTAATCTACACCCACTAGACATTCGTTAATCTGCATATTACCTACTAGCCCCTCGTTAGAGTAAAAATAAGATCTTTGGTGGAACAACAATAACGTTTCTGTACGCTTAAATTAAATGCTGTTTATTTGTTTTTTTGATATCTAAAGAATCAAGTTAATGCAATATAACAATCAAGATATTAGTTGATAGAATCCATCCTCCATCCATTGAAAAACAAAGAATCAAACAGTTTGAAGTATTATTGCAGTTAAGGAAATTATTTATTTATGTTTCAAGATCTAAAGAGAATCACGTTGATACCACATCAATCGAATCAGTCATCAAACCATGGAAACAAAATTACGAACTTTAACGCGATACGGAAACCGTTAATGTGTAGATTACCTAGTTAAAATGCGGAAAACTCTTGATACCGCATTTTAACGGAGTGAATCAGTTAATCATCTGTCCATTAAGGGCTTGTGAGCTTTAATGGTAACGTATATATTTTAGAAGGGATAAAAAAAGTTGAGTATTGGGAAATAATATCCATTGTTATGCTGAAAGAAATAGAAACATCTAACCATAAAAAAGGAAAATTACAGAACTTGAAAATGTCGTTCGAGACAAACTCTTATAAAACTATTAATTAACTTAACATATTATTCGATAATAAAATCAAGTGACCCAACTTCCTGGATCTGTTGAATGACCAATGAATTTTTTTTTTTTTTTTTATGTCTTCCCTCTGGCATGTTTGGAGATTACAAAGTCAAGTCAAAAGAAGAAAAGAAAGCGATCCACGAAAGAGTTGTTCAGTAAGCAACTGGAAACAATTTTTCATGCATAAGTTCGCCATCTCTCTCGGAGAACCCTACATTTAATTCAATGGATTGGGAATTTTTTTTTATATTAATTGGAATTGTTCATAGAAAGGTTGGGGCTCTTCCGCGACCAAATAAAAACTTGTCCGATTGTTGATGTTATATCCGGTTCAAAAAGAAAAGTGTAAGTTGGTGCATAAATTTGGTGGATAGCAATGACACACGCCATTTCTTCAAGGTATTAAATACGGGACTGTTTTTGCAACTAAAGGAGTTGCAGTTCACAGTTATTATTACTTCAAGATGCACTGATTTACTAATTTTTACACAGATTAATAATAGTCTTTCAGCTGTTGTGTAAGATATCTAGATAACAGCCTTTAATTTGTATGTTTTATCCATATAAAAAGCAAAAATATTGTTCTTTTTTTGTTTGTTTTTTTTGTTCAGAAAATATGTGAAGCACTGCATTTTATTACTGAAAAATAGTTTTACTTTAAGTTTTTATTTTGTCCAGTACAATTGACTCTTTTTACCTCACAAATAGAATAAATGCACTTGTATAATATTTATGTATTGAAACGGATATAGACATTTATATGTTGCTTCTATCATAAAATTACTGAATATTAATTGCATTAAAAACTCGTCTTGAGGATAGCCTCAGGATTTTCCTAAAATTACTCATTGATACAATTATAAATAAAAAAACCCATTTTATAAGTAAATTCTGAGGTAAATATGAAAAACAAAGCAAAATATAGAATTATCGAAAAAAAAGCTTTGGATACCCAACGAAACTTTAATATATGTTTTATTACATTCAAATTTATTAAAATTTAATTTTTTTAAACATCTCTTCGCTGAACTTATCACAACCACCCACTTTCAATAGCAGCTTTAACACAAAGACGACCTTTGCGCAACTCTAGAGAGTTAAAAGAAAAACCAGTTACCCAAAAGTTCGTTAACATTTGGAAAAATTCAGTAATTCACGGAATAGTGTAGGGGAAGAGGTAAAAATCGCAACGAAATGACTCGGGGTTTAATTGAAACCAAAAGTGCAAAAAATGGACATCAGATAGCTCTTTATATAACAAAAGCAATAATTAGCATAATAATTGATTTGTAGCAAAACGATGTTCATTATAACAAATGTTCAATATATCGGCCGTCATTCGTCAATAATACCTCTAGTTGAGGGGACAATGCTCAAAACAACGCTGAACACCATGGGTGTCAAACTCGCGGCCCGGTCACTCTATCGGCACACAATAATATATAATTAAATATCCAAAATTTCTCCCAGAATAGGAAAGACAGTAGCACAAAAGAGATGTCAGGACGTTAGCATTAAACTTTTCTTGTTCTTTTATTATAATGTATTATTAGTGAAACCCAGTCGGTAGCATATCACGCTTCCACGCGGCAGATCTGGAGTTCAGAACCCTTGCTGGGCAGGGTCAACTCAGCTTTTCAACCCTTCAGTGGGTCGATAAAATGAGTAACAAGTTTATGTGGGCTTGGGAACTAAATAAGGGGGATTTCGCGTCAGACTGGCCACCTGGCCGAAACATCTGTTCATGCACCTCAGCGCCTAAGGTCACAGAAACTGAGATAGGTGCAGTTGGCCTTAGTCCTTCCTGGGCTGTTGCGCCACTGAGTTTAGTTTATATTATTCGAAATAAACTTACATTTCTATGAATATTGATTTTTTTTTCGGCTCACCTAAAGTTAAACCTTGTTTGCTTGGCCCAAGTTAGCCTTTGAGTTGCTGTAGAGCATATCTGAAGAAATGGTAAGAAATTGCCGTCGGATGTTGTCTTTTAGCATCCCTCATGAGTTCGGATGATCGCGGTAGATTTGCGATCCGCAACCAATAAACACACGGATTGAGAAATGGGGATCTAGGAGAGCAAGCATGAGGGAAGGGGCTGCTCAGCCCTAACCCTCACCAAACGCAAAAGATCTTTCTTATGGCGATAGAATCGTTAAGTTTCAGTAACAGATTCTCCGTTCTGATAGTACACTTTTATTAAGAATGCCTTTTCTGGTGCCGCAATGGCTAGTGTATCTGTTTCCTCTCTGTCTACAGCTCACTAGGACGTTTTGTTGTCCATCTCTGTTGGCCCCTATTACACTTTTTTCGGTTTCAATAAAATTCCATGTCATTTCAAACATGTGTGTCAATTTTTAGCTCTGGAACTGCATTATTCCTTGAATTATTGAATTTTCAAATGTTAACGGAATTTTGGGTCACATGGTGTATTATAGGAAAGAAGAGAGAAAGGACACACACATATATATATATATATATATATAATTTAGTTACTTAATTATCATTTATAATGAGGAGATTCTGAACTGAGAATCTTATTAAGCCTATTTAGGGACTTCTGAATTTTTCTAATAACTTAGAACTTCGATTATGAGACTCAAAATTAAGAGGAGCATTCATAATAATAGTTCTGTCTTTTGATTATAATTTAAAAGTTCTGAAATTGATATTTATAAAAAAAAGAAAGAATTAAAATATAATAGGATATAAAAATTTTAATTAAGAGAATTTTAATGAGAGCTATCCATTTATATAGGAGAAAAGTGACTCATTCACTCACTCATTCATCACGGGATCTCCGGAACTATTAAACCTGCAAATATGAAATTGGCTAAGTATTTTACTTTTGTAGAATAGAGATCTTCTAAGAACGGGTTTGGTGGAAATTATCTAGGAGGGTTGCGAGGTCATTATAGGTAAAAAATTCCCATTTTTGAATTATTAGACCTGTTGACTTGAAAGTTGGTAAGCATGTAGTTTTCGTTGAGATATGAAAAAAATGTTTTGCGAAATCAACTTCCAAGAATGGGGGGGGGGGGGGCGTAAAATGTAATCATACTTGCGTCTTAGAAAATCAAGTCCCATCCTTTTTAGTCAAAGTATAAATGAGACATTTTATCGTTTTAAAAATCACGAAATACATATTTTAAAAATAAAAAAATTCCCGTCCTTATGTTAATACTCTTTTCATGTAATATTTTGTAAGACTTGAGAATGAAGATACCATTTCTATAATGCCTACCTCAGCCTCTTACCGTGGTTCACAGCTGCACAGCCGCCGAAAGGAGTACAGACATATTAAATAATTCAAATAAAATTTTAAAAAATAAAACTAAAATTCTAATTTGTTAGACAAATTATTGAGGAATTTTTCTATCTATATATATCTACCTTAAAATCCATATTCATCTTTTAGGAGAAAGCTATTACAATGCACAGAGCATCATACTTTAAAACATTGCTTCTAAATCCGCCTCTAAAATATATATTGTTGCACTTTATTCTGCGAAACACAGGATACGAAATTCTATGTTTTATACAAACACACACAACTTTTTGCCGACGCTAAGCAAACAGCCCAAAAAACAAACAGAACTAATGATTATTCCATAATGATTACAAACACAATTACGTTCCGTAACAAAATGGCACGCCACCGAATTTTCCTACTGATTTTCGTTTTCGAGAAGCGAGGTATTCCTGCTGTATGTTAAAAAAAGAAGGATTCATAGTTCCGCAAGGACTTATCATTCGATGGCACAGCTGGGTTTATCTTTCGATGTCAGAAGGCGTACTAGACAGTTCCTCGTCTGTTCCAGACTGCGTGGTTCTGTGCGCGCTCGTTTACACAAAAGTTCTAGGGAAATATTGAATCAGGTGCTGTTAATCATTTCGGCAGTGGGCACACGTCGAATACGATTGAAATGTCTTATCCCATTGATTTGACATTTACCAACAAATTGCGTTGGGTTCAGAAAAACAGACGGGCTTTTATATTTTCGACAGCGTTTTTAGGTATTTGGCAGTTAAAATTTTCCTTTCTTTTTTAAAAATTTAATTCTTTTCACAAACTCACCTTCTTCTAAACTAGGGTTCTTCAATCTTTCTCGCTCGAGGGCCAAATTAATAAATTTACAATGATTCGCGGGCCACACAACTGTCAAAAAAATATTGCAGTCAGGAAATTTATATGAAAATGGGAGGTTTGTTTTATAACTAATTCTTAGGGAAGAGATGGTGTTTACAGATTTGTATATATATTATCGGTTTCAAAAAAGTTAAATGAAAGTCGAATTAAAGTACTTTACAAGCCTGTTAAAAGATAAGAATCCGCTTTTTCTCCGAAAATTTGAGATTTTATGCATAGTCAGATTTTTTATATTTAAAATTATTTAAGATAGAGTAAGATTTTTGAAAAATTTATCATTTTCTGAAAATTTTATCTCAAATGTATATCAAACACATCAGTGAAATGTTTTAAATATTAAGAATAACATAACAAAAATGGCGTTTCTTACGACAAAAAAATAGACAAGGCATTTTTTGAAATTGCCTCCAATTCATATGAAGGCCACTAAAATACCTTCATTCGTGACCACGGGTTGAAGACCCCTATCCTAAATGAATATCTGTGAACTTATTCGTTAAAGTTTTCAACAAATATTTGTGGTAACTCAATTGTGTGTGATTTTTCATTCAAGCCGCAAAGGACTATCATGTAGATCTGGCGTCGGCAACCTATGGCACACGTGCCACATATAGCTCTCTGTAGAATTATCAGTGGCACCACACTCTACACATTGTCAATTTTTGATTGGTTGGAAGTTGTCATTTTTGAAATGGAACTTATTAGACTAATATCTTCAGAATTATGGAATTGCGAAAAGATCTGAAAGATAACTAACCATAAATAGACAGCTATTAGATGTCATTACTTGAGAGATTTAATTGTTTAAAAAGAAAAAATTGCATGTACTCTGCTTTCCACTTTTGTTTCTACTTATCTGTGCAAACAAATCTCTTCTCATACGAAAAATATTTTGGGTCTGCAAAGAAGACAGCTGAATGTTGAGAAGTGCTTCCAATTGAAAGTCACATATTTACACCCCTAACATCGTGGTATGAGTAGAGCAGTGTAGCCCCTCTGCATGCAAAATCGAATACTACGGTCTAGTGCAGGGGTCGGCAACCTTTTGAGTCGGAAGAGCCAAAGATTACAACTTACAAAATTTCAAAGTTTTTAAAGAGCCATAAAATATTTCTTGCCAACATTAAATAGTACTTGCTTAAATAAAGTTTTGATAATAATAATAAAAAAAAAACTAATCTACTTATTCATGAAAAAAATATATCTATTTATTCATATATATGTAGTGTTTTTCACAACAAATTAGATAATATATATATGGCCTTATCAGATAATTACTTATTATTTAATTAAAAAATTAAAACAATTAAACATTTACTTACAACACTAACTTGTACTTCAATAACAAACAATTGAGCAAACAAATTCAATGGGAGCGATGTCTTTGCATGATTGTTCAAGTAGAAAATTTAAAACTTTATTAAACAATGTAACTTGTACTTAAAAATAAGAAAAACAATAGCATACATTTGATCAAACAAATTCAATGGGAGCGTTGACTTTGCATGGTTTTAGAAAGTTTGGATAAATTTGGCTCATACATTTTGTTGTTTTAAGTTTCAAACACGATTCTAAATTTTCATTTGTTAGTTGGCTTCTTATACTTTACTTTTAATTATATTCACGCAAGAGAACGTTTGCTTGCACGAATATGTCGATCTGAAAATAGTCAGCACTCCAAATGCCAACTTCTTCACCTCACTGTAGCAATCAGGAAGACTATTCCATGCGTCGAATATAAGTACTCCAACTCGCGGCATTTCTTTTAAAGCTGTCAACTTTTGTTGCGTTACATACATACATTTCTGGACCTCCAACTCTTCCAACTTGCTTTTCAACTCTGTACATTTTCCACTCCACACAACTTTACTTTTTAAATCGATCAATTGCATTTCTAGAGATCCAGTATCAATTCCAAAGGGCTCAATGTGGATTTCGTTACTATTTGTGTTGAGAGGATTTACTATGAATGCTATAGTGGCTTTGTTGGTTTAAGTTGCTCAAATCTGTCAGCAAATTCATCTTTAATTTTTTTATAACTGTGCTGAAGTAATTCGTGTTAACAGTTGCACTGGTTTTATCGCGATATTGCTTTAGAAATTGAAAATCAAGTAATTTACAGCTCTGAATAAGCTCTTGCAAAAAGAATGTGAATTTTTTTCTTCGAAAAAACTTTCTTTCTTTTTCTTTCTTCTACCAAAACATAGACTAGGTTTCCCTTTCCTTGCAGTTTTAGATTCAGTTCATTTAATTTCACTGTGATATCCACCATGAAGTAAAACTTTTGCAACCATTTGTCGTTTTCCAATTCAGGGTGATTAATGCCCTTTTCATTGAGAAATGTATTTATTTCATTCAGGCACAAAGCAAAATGTTTCAGTACCATACCTTTGGAAAGCCATTGCACTTTAGTGTGAAGAAGGATGTCAGAATACTGAGTCTCCATTTAAACTGACGATAGTAGAGTGTTTTGGACAGATGCTGTTAGCAATCATGATTACCAAATTCATGACCACAACTATTTCGTCCGGAAATGTTTGGGCACAAAGCGCTTCTTGGTGTATTAAGCAGTGAAACGTAAGAATTTCGTAGTTTATTTTGCTATGAAGAGTCGTTGTTGCCCCCTTAATTTTTCCTGTCATAAGTCTGGCTCCATCAGTTGCTATTGAAACGATTTTATTTAAACGATTTTGTCTTCAAGACATTTTTGCACGGCATTCGCTATATCTCCTCCTCTAGTTTGTTCCGGGAGTGGTAGCAATCCTAGAAGTTCTTCTTTTGGACCTTTGGAAGACATATACCTGACAAAAAGGGAAACTTGTGCCGTGTCTTTTATGTCGCAAGACTCGTCTATAGCAAGTGATAAGGCAGAAGAAAGTTGAATATCTTCCACCAGGAAATATATTGCATTTGAAGACATTTTATCTATTCCATCTTGTACTGTTTTAGCGGATATTGGCAAATCTTTGATTTTTTCAAGATTTCTGGTTTGTTTTTGAAATCACGAAACAGTTCTTCAGATGCACGTATGAAGGAATCTTTGACATACTCACCATCTGTAAATGGTTTGCCTTTTTTTGAAATTTCTAGTGATACCGCGAAGCTTGTTAGATTAACATTAATTGTTGATTGCGTCCAGTTACTTAACATGGAACTTGATTGTTATTTTTGTTTTTGGAGCTCATCGACAACTTTTTTTGTTCTTCGCCAGCTGGATATTTACTAGCAAACTGAGCATGTTTTGTAATGAAGTGTCTCT
>BMAV01009982.1:0-32264 GCA_019973955.1 Trichonephila inaurata madagascariensis
GGCAGTATTGGAGAAATCAGCATTCAAACGTCAACGAAGTGAAAAAAATTCGCTTGAAAGTGAGTGAAGCATTTAATTCTACAATTAATATTTAAGTATAAATAACAGTTTTGTTTTGGAAATAATTTATAAAATATAGAATTATATAAATCGTTTTCGATAAAAATACTTTTATTGTAAGGATGTAGAATACAAATTCTTCCTGTTCAGAGTAATGAAATGAATCCAAATACACAACAATATATTAGAATCGTTGGATGTAATTTTTATATAAGTCGCATAATTTAGTAAATTTTAAATTTATTTGAACACTTTTTTTATCCAGCTTAAGGTATCCGATTACATTCGTGATTTCGTAAAAGCGAATAAATGGATAATTTTCATGATATTTAGTGTCACTTAGATTAAAATACATGTATAAAATTCTTTTAAGGACATTTTGAAAAAAAAATTATTTAAATACAATATTTCGGCAAAAAATTAACTTAGAATAACCTTTTTTTTAAAACGTTCTCCTTTTGTGAAAAATGCTTCTATTATAAAAATATTTTGCCTGTATATAGCTCAAACCTCTCTACAGAGACTCAACTAGAATTTTTGAAATATATAGCTTAAAAGTGGGTTTATCCATGCTTTAAGACTACAGAGGGGAGAAATTTTAAGAAAAAAAAACGCCGATAATTATTAAAATTCGTTGTAACTCTGAAAATAATGTGAATTTTTCAAAAATCATAGTTGGGCCTCTGTAAAGAGGTCTGAACTATATACAGGCAAAATATTATAATAATATAAGCATTTTTCCCAAAAGAAGAACATTTTGAAAAAAGATTATTCTAAGTTAATTTTTTTCCGAAATATTTTGTTTAAATAATTTCTTTTTGTCACAAAATGCTCTTAAAGCATTTTTGTACATGTAGTCTAATCTAAGTGACATTAAATATCATGAAAATTATCCCTTTATGCGTTTTTTTTTAAAATCACGGTTCCGAACGTAGTCGGATACCTTAATAGTAAAAAACTGAACTAAACTCAGTGGCTCAACATCCCATGAGAGCAAAGGCCTTCTTTGCCCATCACAGTTTTAATGACCTTCGGAACTGAGATTCATGAGATGTTCCGGTGGGGTGGTCAGTCTGAAAACCCCTAGAGAAACCCCAGTGTTTAGTTCCCAAGCAAGCTTGATACTCATTTATTGACCCACTGAAGATGTGAAAAGCTGAGTCGACCTTACCCAGCCCGGGGTTTGAACCTGGGACCTGTGGGGTGGAAGCGCAATACGCTACCACTCAGCCACTGGGATTCTATTTAGTTTAATACTTGTAATAAAAAAATATGAGAGGAGGAGAGTTATTAGGAGAGTTACTTCAAAGCTTGATAGAATGGCTGCGTGTACTCGATAACTTCTGCTGGAATGTAGGCAACCATGCTTCTTCAAACAAACGTTTTTAGCCAAAATAAAGACAAGAAATTATTTATGGTTTGTTATGTAAAAACGCAGACCTTAAAAGTACTCTACAACGAAAAAAAATTTAGAAAAAGGATCTGGAGTATTTAATGTATTGTTAATTTACATCGATTTCGTATTTCCCTTTTACAGCTTAGCGGTACAATTCATACAGTTGGGTTTCATCACAATATTGATAATAAAACTGCTAATTCTAAAAAGAGGCATCAAATTCGTTTCAGTTTTAACGTATGTCTTAAATCTATATTTTGATATATAATTTTGTCGTTAACATTTTTTTTTTTACTTAGTATTTGTCTAAATTTGCAGATAATTTAAAAATTTCAAAAATTTTATTTCAAGCACTGTTTATCTGAGTCATTTAAAAATTCTTAGATCACAACAACTTTTAGGTAATAAGTAAAAATAGTTTAAAAAGTAAGTTTTTCCCCCAAATATTTTAATTTTATGCAAACATATTTTGATTTATTTTTTCAATGTGGTTAGTATTTTTAATTTGCTTACATCCTACGTTTTATTGAAGGACATAACTTCATATACTGCAGTTCTGTGTTGAGGGATTTTGATAAACAGCTATTTCTTAAATGGGCTGTAACATGTAGTTTATTTCGATTAAAATGGTGTATGATGTTTATTATTATTTTGAATCTAAAATAAAATAATTTCGATAAATGTTGGTAAGTTGTAGCTGATAAGGCAACACGAGGGCCAATAGCGACTGACCTCACAAATGATGAGGACAACACCTGAACTTGCACCTAGCTCTCCTAACTTCCACACCAACCAACGAGAAGACATTGAGTGTTACTGGATTTAACGTGCATTGACCCATTCCACACGACGGTTCTTCAGCGGTACTAGGCTCGAGCTCGTGCCATGCCTGTCACGAGTTCGCAACCATAACCACTAGATCACCATGACCCCTGTAAAGTATAATAAAGAAAGCGAAATTACGACATAAAAAGTTTTAATATCAATGACCCAAAAAGTTAAGGACAAGTTTTGGGTCGATTTAAAAAAATAAAAATTGAATTACACAGCGGGTTTTGATTTTCATAACTCAATTTTATTATTTTTCTAAATTCTGTAAATTTAGTATCAAAGTGTCTGGGCAATTTTCTTAAATAAAAAAGTACTAAAGATTTCTACTAAAACAAAAAAATGATACCAAAAAGGACTGAGAAAAAAAAACTGTATTAAATCTCAGTAAACATGTATTTCTTGTATTTGGAGGCCACGATTAGACCTTTAATATAAATTACTAATATTATCAATGTGCCTGTTAGAAGAGGACATATAATTGAAATACAACTTACATTTATCTTATACCCTGTAAAAATTAATCTGTTAAAGTAACAAAAGTTTGGTTACTTTTTTGCTATAGAAATCCCAGAAAATAATCCCATATAAAAAAGTGTTGTCTTTTCGCTAAATCACTGAACCCAATATTTTCTTTTGAGGAAAATAATTCAAGTTGCTACAGAATATATAGAATGATACTTCTGTACCGAATGGCTAAACATATGGGACAAGTTTGAATGTGGTAGTTTCGATGTCTAGTATCAAGCAAAGCGGAACCATTAAGAGTAAAGTAATTGGACAAAAATAATCCTTCAGATTGGAATCCTAGATTGTGTAGCTACATTGCATTTTTTAATTCTAAAATTCAAAGAAATCCACGAAGATAAAAGCAAATATAAAATAAAATTAGACAAATGTTCTACCGGCCATAGGATATTTTAGAAGAAAACTATTTTTAAGTCTTGAATTTAAATATTGATTATAGGTATCTACTTAAAGAAATCCTTTAATTTTAAAAAATAATTATAATAATTTTAAATTTTTTATATGTTTTCCTAAATGTAATTTAAATCAATCTCTAACCAAACATTTTAAATTAATTTGTTTTTAGAAATTCTGGTTCAAGTGTATTAGTATTAAATTTTGATCATTTCTTTGGGTGTTCAAGAAACTTAAAAGTATACAAAGTTTTGACTAATTACTATATAAAAAAATTAGTCATTAATTTTAAATGAAAATTTAGAACAAAATAGCAAGATTGTTGCCAGTTACAAAGGCAGAAAAAATTTCATCGCGATTAAGTAGAAAAATGTTTAAAAATAAACTAAAATATTAACATTATAATGAGTGAAAAATGTTATATCCGGATTGCAGAAAAAACATTCAAGTTAATTATTACTTAAAAAACATGAAAGGATTGTAAAAAGAGTGTTAAAATTAATTAATTTCCCTCTTATATTTAAATGGTAAATAGATCTTATTTTCTGATGCAAAAAGTTCTTTAATTTCTTTTAAAGTTTTCATTAGGAGTATTAAAATTTATCTTAAAGTAGACTGCAATTCACAATTTTAGAAAATTTATTTTTCAAAAAATTCAATGTAAAATGATTTTTTAAAAATTTGTATTAATTTGTGATAGGTTTAAAAACATACTTTCGGGACTTTTAGATTTGAATAAGTATTATTATTTCTACTAGGTTTTCAGGTAACTTATTTTTTTTACTATAAATGAGCAAAAAAAAATTAACCATCATATTAAATAATTAGATAATAAACAACAACGTTTCCTAGCATAGTTAATAATTATTAACAGTTATCATAATTAATAATTATTAAATTCTTATTCTTAAAATCACTTTATTTATTGAAATAAAATATTAAAATATTTTAACTAAAAATTCTTTTATATTTTTATTAAAAATAACATAATAGCACATACTTTTAAATTTATTTTATTGTAAGTTTAAAACATAGCGCACACACACCATAAAAAAATTTTTAATTGTAAGAAAAAAAATAAAAATAATTCAAGGATATTAAATAACAGCAAAATTGAGTAGTTTAGTTTTGAAGCAATATTTTGTAAGCATATTTAAGTTAATTAATGCGGAAACTAAATTTTATTCTGTGATAAGCTACTATAAAAATAAACTAAACGCCAAAAGATATAGCATAATAATTTGCTAATATCCAGATAACAGGCTCACCGTATATGAAATGTATAAAGGGTAGTACATAGTTAAGGCTCTCATTTCGAATCAAAAAATTTTATATGAATAGTTTTCTTACTTGATTATGACCTCACGACTGGATTTAACAGATTTTAAACGAGAAATGCTTGTTGGAGTTAAACCTACTTTGGACATTGTTAGGAAATTCAACATTCCTAAGTACATAGTGTTCCGAATATGCCGAGATTATAATCCTTCAAGTATTACCTCCCACCATGGATATCGTAGTGGCCGACTGTCTAATTAATGACCGAGACCAACGGTGAGTGTGAAGAGTAGTTAGTGTTACCAGACAAGTAACACTGCCTCAAAGCAACAATCAATGTCAGTACTGCGAAATATTGTGTTGATGCAATATGAAAGCAGATTGACTTGAGTGCTCTTACTAACTTTACTACTAAGCCTTTGTTTGCTTCTTGAATATATCAGATGAACCTTAGAAAACTGTAAAGAAGTTGCTTTGTCAGTTGAGTCACGATTTCATTTGGTAAGAGTTAATGGCAGTTTCTGAATGCGACGCAGGCCTTACGAGACCGTGGACCAAATTGTCAATAAGGCACTGAGCAAGTTATTAGAGGCTAATTTGGTTCATAGCATAGCATCTATTGGATTTTCTGGTTAACCTGAATCATTCAATTACCAAAAGTGTTCAGCTGCTTACAAACCATTTGCAATCGTATATGGATTTCATGTACCCAAACAAAGATGGTATTTTGACAATATGCAGAAATACAGTGCGAAACTTCTTTACGATTGGTTTGAGGAACATTCCGGATAATTCCAACAAATAATTTGAACAATTGGAGCTCCAAACAAGATATCTAAGAGATATAAAAGAGGTTTGCTCAAAAAGCGATTTAGTGCGCAAAACTCTGCACCAGCATTTTCCTATTTATGGATGGCTATATTGGCAACATAGCAGAATATTTTTTCCGTGGACTTTTGACGACACGTTGAACCAATGTCACATAAAATTGTTACATTCCAGTCTATATCTATAATGTGGCTGCTCGTTTTTATTCAGTAAGTGATACATCAGTATTCTGAAGTGGGAAATGGAAAGTCCATTCCAGATTGGGGTTGACTAAAAGAAAGTTATTTTACTATTTATTTAATTGCTTACTTTTGTTATATGTATATTTTGATTTAATGTTAAAGTATCCAATAGGTTCTTATCTATAACGTTTGAATTCAACACATTTAATGAAAGCTGATTGAAAAGGCATGATTTGAAAGTAAATGTAATTTGTATGAATTTAAAGTAAAATACAGATAATTATATTCAGATTTATTTAAATTAGGTTACCTCTCAATGACTTCAACTATAAATGAGAATTTTGATACCTATTTTGTGATCAGAGGGAACAGAAAAGGATTTAAAAAGATTTTTGTGACATCTAAAGAATTTCAGGTTTCAGTGAAAAAATCTAATTTTTGAATGATTTTAATGTTTATTTATTTATTTTTTTGGAAAAAAAAAGAAGGAAAGTTGAAAAATTAAGTCTCAACATTTGAAACTACTGATATCTTACCATTGTATAAAACAATGTTTAACATCAGTTTTTCGAAAAGTAAATATTTCAAACATATGCATCAGCAATTAAAATTAACAACTACTGGCTTTCTCATTCGTTAACATTTCCATAAATTCTTAAGAGCCACAGTTTCAAAAACAACTATAAGATCCATTTCCAGGTCACTTGAACGAAACTGGTGCAGGAAACAAAACTACAGTTAATTATCACGGAGAAATTATTTAAGTCTCGAAGCACGCCTTCGCCAAATGGTTGTGGAGCTACAGTTTATTCAAGTTAAAGAGCTCTTACCTGGTACTTTCACAATGTTTGCGTGACTTGGTGAAAACGATGATACATGTGCAAACACTGATTTATCCCCTGTAGTTGTTATATTATGTCTGCATTATAGCCACGAAGGGGAAATTGCTTAGGTATTGTCAGTGTTAATGAATACTAATTCATTCTCGTAGTTTGTGGTACTAGATTAATTTAATTCGACAAATATAATTCATTGAGGTAAATAATGCGACGCGGAGAGATAAATTACTGTACAATCTGCCATGAAATTATTTTAAAGAGTATTAATAAAATCGAAGCGATTATTGATCTATTTTCGACTTTTATCAAAAAGAAAGCTCTGTTTGCACTATGAAAACGGAATCTTATTGAGTACTTTACCTATTAAGGTATCCGACTACGTTCGGAACCGTGATTATAAAAAAGCGCATAAATGAATAATTTTCATGATATTTAGTATCGCTTAGATTAGAATACATGTATAAAATTGTTTTAAGGACATTTTGACAAAAAATATTATTTAAATACAATATTTCGGCAAAAAATTAACTTAGAATAACCTTTTTTCAAAATGTTCTCCTTTTGTGAAAAATGCTTCCATTATGATAATATTTTGCCTGTATATAGCTCCAACCTCTGTACAGAGGCTCAACTATGATTTTTGAAAAATTCAAATTATTTTCAGAGTTGCAACCAACTGAAATAATTTTCGGCCTTAAAATTTCTCCCCACTGTTGTCGTAAAACATGGATAAACTCACTTCTAAATTATATATTTCAAAAATTCTAATTGAGCCTCATTACAGGGGTCTGAGCTATAGACAGGCAAAATATAATTTTAATAGAAGCATTTTTCACAAAAGGAGAATATTTTGAAAATGTGTCTTTCTCTGTTCATTTTTTGTCAAAATGTTTTACTTAAATAATTTTTTATTGTGATACTATTCTTAAAATAATTTTATATACATTTTCTAATCTAAGTGACACTAAATATCATAAATATTATCCATTTACACGCTTTTGTAAAATCACGGTTCCGAAAGTAGTCGGATGCCTCAAAAGACTAATGGATTGCATTTTATAAATTTCTAGTAGCAATATGTTTGTACATTGAATTTTTGCTTTTAGGGATCCGACTACGTTCGGAACCGCGCGTAATTTTGAAAAAGCGTACCAGCAAATTTTTTTTTAATATTTAGTGTGACTTAGATTAGAATACACGCATAAAAGTGTCATAAGAATATTAATACAACAAAAAATTATGTAAATCCAATATTTTGGTAAAAATTGAAATATCTATTCTCTAAACATTCTCCTTTTATGGTAGATGAGTCGATAATAATAATATTTTGCCTATGTATGACTCAAACCTCTAACTAGGATTTTTGAAACATATATCTTAGAAATGGGTTTATCCGCACATTTTAATACATCAGAGTCGACCAATATATATTTCAATTGCTAGTAACTGTGAAAATAATGTGAATTTTTCAAAAATCTTAGTTCTGGCTCTGAAGAGATGTCTTAGCCATACATAAAAAATATTAGTATTGTAGAAGATTTTTTAATAAACGTAGGATGTTTTGAAAATATGTAATTCTAAGTTAATTTTTTGCCTAAATATTGCATTCAGATAATTTTTTGCCTAAATATTGCATTCAGATAATTTTTTACTGCAATAATATTCTTAAAAAACAATTTTATACCAGAATTCTAATTTAAGTGATGCTAAATATCAAAAAAAAAAAAAAAAAAATGTTCGTACATTTTTGCAAAATAACGTAGTCAGATACTTTGAGGATCAATGTGTGTTACAATTTCTCCATGGGTTTCAACGGGATTATAAAATAAGAAATTGTTCATTGCATCTACTCACGTACTACCGTAATTAATATTTTAAAGGGAATAAAAAAAAGATAAAATCATAGGGGGGGGGGGGTATTGAATTGGTTTTCATACCTTTATTTTTTTTTTTTTTGTTTAATTTTTAACTTTTCTTCAACTTTTATCAAAATCTTAGATAACATTAAATGTATCGAGCATCAGAAAAAAGTCTTTCCATAAATATACGAAACTTTCACACCTTGGATAAGAGACTTCAAATCTTTAAAAAACACTTAAAAGTTCTTAAAATATATGTGGAGAAAATGACAAAAACGTTCTTTTTTTTATTTGTAAATAACATTTCAACAGTCAACGCAGGTTTATTTTCACAACAATGTTTATTTAATTTAAAAAATCCAATCTCTTTCATGATTTGGTACGCTGTTTCATTATTTACCATGCAATTTCTCACAAATAAAATACTTTTTACAGTTTCATAAGCCCGTTTAGCAAAGGGAATAAAATTTAGATACAGCTTTATTTTAAGCAATCTAGCACAATCATGTGAGCACGTATTATAGAAATCTTTCAAATTCTATCTAAAAGAGAGACTAAGGGATAAAAATGCAGAGTTGAGAAAGACTTTCAGAGTTCTGACGTCTTTTCGTAGCAAATCATGATACGGCTTTGGGTACTTAGGGAAGATTTGAATTACCCTGGGGTAAAAAAATGTAGAGTTGGAGCTTAGATAACTCTTGATGCAGCGAAGAAAATTGAAGGTGGGAATTGGATGGAGATTTGGTTGGGACTAAAGGATGAATGAGTTTGAGAAAAGCGATGCCATGACAGATAGGGAAACCTTAAATCTTTATGATGCACGGATGTAATCTATCTTCTTGTTTTCCTATTTGATCGAATTTTAGAATAATTTCTTCAGTCTTATAACTTATTATTTTTACTAATATGAACACGTTTAATTTATCTCTCTTAATGTAAAGGTATCCGGCTACGTTCGGAACCGTGATTTTGCAGAAATGTATAAATGGATAATATTTATGATATTTAGTGTCGCTTATGTTAGAAAATGTATACAAAATTGTTTTAAGAATATTATTGCAATAAAAAATTATTTAAGTACAATCTTTTGACAGAAAATGAACATAAAATGACCCATTTTCAAAATATTCTCCTTTTGTGAAAACTGCTTCTTTTATAATAATATTTTGCCTGTATATAGCGCAGACATCTCTACAGAGGCTCAACTAGAATGTTTGAAATATATAACTTAGAAGTGGGTTTATCCATGTTTTACGACAACAGAGGGGAGAAATTTTAAGAAAAAAAATGCCGAAAATTATTTCAATGGGTTGTAACTCAGAAAATAATGTGAATTTTTCAAAAATAATAGTTCAGACTCTCTGGAGAAGTCTACTTTATATAAGCACACACACACACACAAAATTTTGGAAGCATTTTTTATAAAAGGAGAACATTTTGAAAAAATGTTATTCTAAGTTAATTTTTTGCCAAAATATTGTATTCAAATATTTTTTTTGTCAAAATGTCCTTAAAACAATTTTATACATGTATTCTAATCTTAGTGACACTAAATATCATGTAAATTAACCATTTATGCGCTTTTTTAAAATCACGGTTCCGAACGTAGTCGGATACTTTAACTAAAACATTTTTGCACAGTTGTTCATTCTGTAGTAAATGTGTAACCTCTTAACTGGTTTGCCCGTACATTGTACGGGCTACCGAAAGCTGAGAACAACCAGTTTGTCCGTACCCTGAACGGATGCTGATGTGTTCTTCTTTCTATCTTTGATTTGCACGTATTTTTTATTCTTATAGTGAGATTATTATAGTTAGTATTTCTTAAGAGATGAAGTTTGTCTTTGGTACTGAATTGCTTCTCATCCGGGATTTTCTTTTTGGTTAAGGCGGGAATTTTTCTTTGAATTCAAGAGTTTAGATTCTTGAAAATTTTCGATAAAGTTCTGGGATTGGCAAGAAATTGTGCAGTTTGTTGCTTGAGAAGAAATGAAAAAGAAAAGAAAATTAATATTGTTTCTGCCCCGATTGCAATGTGATTTAGTATTTCACCATGCTTTAAATTACACATTCAAAACCCTCAGCCATTTGAAAAAGAGGTGTGAAAATTAAAATTTTTTGTAAGTATGAGTGAAGTTCTTTTAAGATACATGAAACAATCTTCATAGCATGCAGAGTGTACTTATAAAAAGCAGACATTTTGTGACGAGCTCATCGCATTTTCTACTAAAATTTCCTCTTGAGTTCCTTGGGGCCAAAAAAGGCAAATTCTTTCCAACCAAATCCAGAAGCGAAACGTGAACATGCAAATTAGAAACCTTTTAAATAGCAGAAGTTTAACGCAAGCGTATGACCTATTGGGAAGTGATTATGCTAGTCTGGTTTAAGCGCGTGAACTGAAGGAAGAGAAGAAAGCCGTCATTGAGGGTGAAGCTATCCGTGACAGAACGATCAAGTCAAGGTGGATACAATTCCACGCGAGATAAAAGATATTTAGGATCCGAGAGGATTGCGGTTAAACAAGAGATTAAGGTAGGACAATTCTAGTATCCATTAGTAATTGTCATATAAACAGAGATTAGGAATAGAAGGGAAAGTTAAATATAGTGGTTAAGATCGTGCTTATTTAGTAATACGTATTGTGTGTTCTCACCTCAGATCCTCTCTCTATATATAAGTTGTAATATATAAATATTATCATTGTTAGGGTTTAAGTTAAGATCTTAATAAAGACATTTTAAGATCATGACAACGCCTGGTTCTTCATTCAATCTCACACCCCTAAGTCACGAAGATAATATAGATGTAAGGTATCACCCACGGGTGAATACTTCACAATTTAGGGGTTTGGGGGTTTCACAATTATAAAATAAAAAATAGTGTGGAATTTTAAAATTGAAAATTAAAATAAAACTCAACCGAGATTTCGCATTCCATTTAGTATTACACTAAAATATATGCAATAAAAATGGGACCTTTTTTGGGAACATTTTGGGCAAAATTTGACCACTAAAGGGGGGAAGTCATCTCTCTAATACGGAGCCATGTTTTTGAAAAAAACATATAAATGATTAATATGTTTGATATTTAGAAACTCTTGTATTAGAATATGAATGTAAAAGAGTTTTAAGAATATTATTACAATAAAAAATTATCTAACTATAGTTTTTGGCAAATATAAAAAAAAAAAATCAGGAAAAGACATATTTTTAAAACATTCTCCTTTTAAGTAAAATGTTGTTATAATAATAATATTTTGCTGATATTTATATAAGACTTCTGTAAAGAGCCTGAACTAGAATTTTTGAATTATATAAATTAATATAACTGAATAGATTATTTTAAATAAAAAACGCAGGTTTTTCTTTTAATTGATAGTAGCTCGTAAAATCATGTGATTTTTTCATAGATTCTAATTTAGATTTTATAGAGAAGTCTTATATATATAGACCAAATATTATTTATATAGAAGTATTTTCCATAAAGAAGAATGTTTTGAAAATACGTAATTTTTCTTCATTTTTTTGCCAAAAAAAATTCCATAATTTTTTTTTTCATAATTTATAATTCTCTTAAAACATTTTTTAAGTACGTTCTAATTAAAAAGTATATAGCACTAAATATAAAAGAAAATCTTTCATTCATACGATTTTGTAGGATCACAGCTCCCAATCCAAATGGATTACGACATTTAATAAATTATTAGTAGGAGAGAATAAAAATGTAAAAAAACTTGTTATTTTATATTAATGATTAATTTTCTTTCATATTTTAATTTACAAAATGTTCTTCAAAGAAATATAGGCAAAACTGAAGCATTGAGTTATTCTGCATGACACACAAATGACTCTTTACAAAGGAATTGTAATTTATTGAGTGAATAATATGTGACAGTATTCGTGCTTATATATTGTAACATGTCATTATAATTTATACGTATGTGACAAAGTTCTTAAAATCAGCAATTTTATAAACTCAAAAGTCAATTTATAATATTTGAAGCATTGTCAAGGATACATAAGAATGGTAGAAAACATCATGTATTTCCTTATTCCAAGATCAGTGTTGTTCAAATTCCAAGCAAACTTTTCAATATTCTTCTCTTTCATTATTTTATTAACAAACCAAACCACGTATAACTCATGTTACAACTACTAGAACAACATTATAAAATTAGATGATAAGTTACAGACGATAAGTACAACACTCGATTGAATAAAAATGAATCGGTACAAAAATTATCGTTGCTACTATGACAAAAGAAGTAATTAATTACTTCTTTTTTAACAGTTTAAATTTCCCCATCGGATAGGGAAGATTTGCTTAAATTTCCCTTTCGTAGGGATTATCAAGAACCCGTGGCACGAGTTGCAGCAGATACATTGAGTAGTCAAATAAACAAACATGCATTAAAAAGATTGAATAGGTTATATTTATCATTAGAAAAAGATTATCAACTCTAATCACATATATTAAATATTCACTAATTATGATTGAGATTGAATAATTTTTCGTGAGCTAATAATTTAAAATGTCACGTTGGTAAGATGCCAAATTTATTTTCAGAAGCTCCATTAAGTGAATGGTGCGAAAGACAATTCCAAGAAATGAAAGATAAAATTAATTGCTCCCTTAAATTGCATTAAAAATGAATATAGTTTTTAAAAAAAATACGCTCAGAAGATTTTTTTTAAAGTATCTTAGAAATGAGTCTTAAGATAAATTTAGTCTCTTATAAAGTACTTGACAACAAGTATGTCTCAGGATATATATTAATTTACATCCTGACTAGTATTGTCTCTAATAAAAAGAAAAGATAACAATGATATCTTAAAGGCTTATAATTAGTGTTGATATCTTCTCATATATTTATTTGGACGTTATTGTAAATAATGAATAGTTAAAAATATTTTGACTAAAGTGTAATTAAAAATTTCACTATATTTTACAAGTGGCTTTTATATGTAAATATCACTAGATAAATATAAGATAGCTCTTGAAATATGAAATATAGAAATTTGAATACTTAGACTTTTTTTTTGAAAATTTAGAATAAATAGAAGTGGCAATATAAACTCTGAAATTTAATTGAAATTACTGAATTAAACAGGAGAATGAGATAATTTATAATTATTGTCCTCTTGTTTTTATTTAAATAGTTTTTCACAGTTATTGTTGCTCACATTTTCAAGTGTATAATCAAAACTATAAAATACATGAGGGATAGAAAGATTTCAGAATTCTTAAGTGCTGCTCGAATTAGAAAAAAATAAATCGTTTACAATTAATTATAATATGAAACATCTTTAAGTAATACATTTATTCTTTATGATTGTTGAGTTTTATTTTTATTATAAGAAGCGAGAATCATTAAATGTTTAATTAAAATGTCTGGTTAAAATTCCTTAAATTCCAACAATTACGTTTATAATAGATAAAAATATTTTGTTTCGATAAATCTATTAGCACTAAAGATTAAATTTTACATACATAAGGCAAATGTTAATATATTTCTTCATACATTTTGATATGCAACTGCCTAAGGAAATGTAAAAAATAATATTCTTCATATCATAATTAGATTAAGTCGAATAAAAAACTGCATTAGGCTTAGTAAAATGTTACTAAGCCTAATTTTTTAAGGTTAAAACAAACCTTAATGCGTATTTAATGTCCTTAATATATTATAAATTACGGAAAATATAATTCATCATCGAAGCAAAACTATTTTATTTCTATAAGTTCGTCTTTTATACTAATAAGATTGAACATTATAGAAACATTTTTACTGCAAAATTTCTTCTTATTTTTTTTCTAGTATACAACATTAACACCTACTTTAGAAAAACATGGCTTGGAACAAAATTAATAATTAGAATTATGGGAATTCATAAAAATCTTCTAAGAAAGTTAATTATTGAAATATGTAACCTCTTTTTACGAAAGAAAATTTCATTAATTATAAACACATTGTAGATAGATTAATAATTAGAAACAGTTTAGAAATATTAATAAAAATGTTATTTGATATAATGAGATGCATAACCTGTTTATTAATTAAGTTTTGAATACATTAAATTGATTATATTGTACAGCATTTTTTTATTATAAACAATTAAGGAATTTTATTTAATATTTAAAAAAAGAAGGCTTTCTACATAAAAGTTTTAAATATTTTTAAATGTGTAAGTTTCTTTGATTTTTTTTTATTTTGCGTTATCTTCGAGCTATATTCGAGAAACCAAACTTATTCCAAGCTTCTTGTTGATTTTTATTTTACATAATACGAAGAAAATATTTTAATCAGTGACAATAACACATATTTAGAGTAGATGAAGATTTATTAACGTC
Organism: Trichonephila inaurata madagascariensis; assembly: GCA_019973955.1. Classification (NCBI taxonomy): domain Eukaryota; kingdom Metazoa; phylum Arthropoda; class Arachnida; order Araneae; family Nephilidae; genus Trichonephila; species Trichonephila inaurata. Next base: position 14,543 of record BMAV01009982.1, read on the forward strand.
CCATTTAAAGCAACTCGACAGCTATTGGCAAAGGACCTCTTAATTTCGAACCACAGCCAACTGACAGGAACAAGACCTAATTGGTCACCCCCACTCCGTACTTCCACACCATGCACAACAAATTTTAACGTGTATCACATCCTCTCTACCCGGCAGGTCTTCAGTGGCTTCAGAACTGTTAGACCTCACCTACTGAACAACACCGGTTGTGACCCTGACCACTAAGCTACCATGGTCACAAAACATATATTTAGAAGTCGTGTAAAAAAACTGTTACAAATCGTCAGTGAGACTAGAGGTCATAATCAGATAATGAATAAATATATTATCTAATATTTTCCTCTAATATTTGCCTACAAAAGATTATTTTTAAATCCAGTTATAGATTTTATAAATGTACGTCGTATAATAAGTTTTGAGGAAAGGAATATAATGATTCTTTTAAGCCTCGAGAAAAATTTGCATGCAGAATTATCGATAAAGCAGCACAGTTTAATATATTCTGAAAATTATTCTGGTACCTTAGAGAACATGTTACAGTATATAGTATAATATTGCAATATAAAGTTTGATGGAATTATTCAGTGATGATTATAACTCTTGTAAAAATTACTTATGAATATTTAAGTTGTACGTCACTCAAATTAAATACATCGGACAATAATACCTGTTTCGAAAATGATTTTACACAATAGCGAGTGATATATCTATTTACCTTCAAAACTTAATCCTTCTAGATAATTTTGCTTAAAGGAAAAATAAGACAAAAGTAAATTGTATTTGTATTCTAAAGATAATGATCGAATTATTTTATTTAAAACATCAGTGTGAAGGTTAGAAATGAAAATGTGTATTAATAATTAATATGAAATAGTATTTGAGTACTTGTTATATAACTATGTTAAATAAAATTATATCATGCTGTTAAGAATGAGTTACTTAATTTTAAATTTGGAAACAAATACTGATTAAGCTTGAGTTACATAAATATCATAGATGAAAAGTCTTTAATGTAGTTAAAACTATTAAATGGCGTAACATTTTGAATTTTTAATAATTTAACGTGAAAGTGAATTACAAAAATGAAAATATGTTAAGCATCAGTTGTATTCTGAAAATAGATTTAATTCCTTCATTCAATTTGCCCTCATAAATTATTTAATGAAGATATTAATAATGAATTAACAAATATTTGATAATTAAATGTAAATTCTACGTTGTCTGATTAGAATAAAAATTTTATAGCAGCATCCTCTTTTAAAATTAATAACTGGGATACATTTATTTATTCACGTAATTCTAATACTCTTTAGAAAACAAATGAATAGAGAAGATATAATTAGTTCGTATGTAAGTATTTTGTTTGTTGATTTATGACAAAAGTCAATATATTTTCTTTAATTTTCTTATTGTTTTCTTTTGGAAATTTTAAATAATTTAGTTACTGTCAAGAATCGTTTAACATTGAAAGTTAATATTTTTTAACCAAAAAATCATTTCGTAGATCCATAAAAAATAAATTATTTTAATTGCTATATTAGGAAACAATTTAATAATTTTCTTAGAAAGCTATGTTTAAGACATATCGGTACTTAATTGGATTTGAGACAGATATCCATTGATTTTCCATAATAAATAAACTTGAAATAAGAGTAAATATGAACTGAAGAATTCGATTCAAAGTAAGACTTAAAAAAATATCGAATTAGAGCGCTTAAGCTTTCAAATCCCAGCTAGAATTTAATATACCGAATCATGAAGCAGACGATCATGATCACCGAATTTAGGAAATCCAAAAATCATCCAAAATAATTATGTTTTATTTATTTTTGTCTCAAAAAAACGTTTAAGAAAGCAAATAAATACAGTAAATACAATTAGTAATATAAAAATGAATGAAAAGCAATAAAAATATATAAACAGATTTACATGAATGAAACGAATGAAATTATGAAGTTTAAAAAAGATGTCAAAGATTTACTAGGTTCTGAAACAGTCAGAGATAAATTAGAAATATAATAAAAACATTCCTGAACAAACTTAAAGCAAATTTTAAGGTATCCGACTAAGTTCGGAACCGTGATTTTATAAAAGTGCATAAATGGATAATTTTCGTGATATTTAGTGTCACTCAAATTATAATATATGTATAAAATCGTTCTAAGGACATTTTGACAAAAAAATTTATTTAGATACACTATTTCGGCAAAAAATTAACTTAGAAAAACATTTTTTTCAAAATGTTCTCCTTTTGTGAAAAATTCTTCTATTATGATAATATTTTGCCTATACATAGCTCAGACCTCTGTACAGAGACTCAACTATGAATTTTGAACAATTCACATTATTTTCAGAGTTACAGCCCATTGAAATAATTATCGGCGTTTTTTTCTTAAAATTTCCCCCCTCAGTTGTCGTAAAACATGGATAAACCCACTTTTAAGTTGTATATTTCAAAAATTCTAGTTAAGCTTCTGTACAAAGGTCTGAGCTATATACAGGCAAAATATTGTTATAATAAATGCATTTTTCACAAAAGGAGAATATTTTGAAAATGGTAATTCTATGTTCATTTTTTGTCAAAATATTGCACTTAAATAATTTTTTATTGTAATACTATTCTTAAAACAATTTTATATACATTTTCTACTCTAAGTGACACTAAATATCATAAATATTATCCATTTATACGGTTTTGCAAAAACACGGTTTCGAACGTATTCGGATACCTTAAACTAATTTTTAATTCATTGCTATGTTTTACTTTAAATTCTAAGTCACATATTTCACTTACAACCCCCCATCTCGCAAACACATATATTTCTTCAAATCTCGCACTGAAAGAAAACCACCTAATTATTCAAACAAATGACATTCCTCATTAATTAGAACCTTGTATTTTTAGATGAAAGAAAAACGCACCGATCTTGATAGAAGTATTTAGCAGGGTATTACAACTCATGTCTGTAGAAGGCGTTTTGAAAGATTTAAGGACTCATTATTTAAAAGAGTTGGGCTTTTAAGAGAGAAGAAAATTTGGAACAAAGATAGATCTTGATTTTGACAGTAACTGCCTGAGGTTTCACATGGGCTATGTGACCACTAATTGGAATTTGACACGAAAAGCTAATTGGGCGGCGGCTGTAAAATTTAGTCTTGCAATTATTTTTCAAATACGAAAATTGAGCTTTAAATTAGAAATTATGTTGAAGGCTTGCTTAAAAAGCGGATCTTTCTATTGATAATAACGATCTTCTTTATTCTAAAAGTTAAGCAGTTTTTTTTCATGTTTTTTCTTCTTGTTTTTTGGCTCTTCCGTGTCTACTACTGATTTTTTATTTGCCGAGTATCTTGCCGGGTTGCTATTTTCTTTCAAAACAGTGGCATACTTTGTTATTGCTCTTAATTTTTACAGCTTTTTTTTGTTATCTTTCTACCAAATGCCAAATCGTTGAGTTCAATGCCTACTCCATTTATGACCACTGAACTTATTGCATGGTGTAACAAATCAATCATTCTTAATCTTAAGAAAACATAGGTTTACATACAATAATGTTTATAAAATAAATGTAAATATTTTTAACTTTTTAAGAATGTTAAGATGCTTTAACCTTTAAAGTATGAAAAACATCTTATAAGATGCATTTTAATAGGCTTTGACTATTCAAAGAACTTTATAAATTTCAACCATCCGTTGCTTTTTTTTGCAATTTTAAATTATCAGAATTCGATTAAATTGATATCATGAGCTTCATGCTTGTATCTAAAAAATGTATTACATTTAAAAATTGACTGTTTGATAGTTTATTTTAATTGAAGTAAAACGCTTTTAAAACAATTACCGTAAAATCCGGCGTATAACGCGGACTTTTAACACAAAATTTAAGGTCGAAATTAACGGGTGCGTGTTATACGCCACGTATAAAAATGAGAATTAATGAGAAAAAGATTAATAAACTCAGATGACTCACTTGAGATGCAACGACATTAATAATCCATCAGGAATATATAACTTACCTGAAAAGAAAAGATAATACAATTAATATATTTGAATGTTATATAACATAAAATCAAACATAACATAATTGCATTTTTTAAGAAAAACGCAGAACAATCTCTTAAGCATGCTGAAAAATTATGTATGAAATATATTCAAATATCTTGGAAAACACACACACATAATATATAAATACCGTTAAAAAATCCAGTGTATATAACGCGCACTTTTAATACAAAAAATGAGATCAAAATTTACTGGTGTGGGTTGTTCGCCTGGTCTAAGAACGATAGCTTTAAACGACAAAAAAAAAAAAAAAAAAAAAAGACAGTAAAAAAATTAGGCTTCTACATAAATTGAAATACTGTTCATTTGAAAGAAAAGACATTTCTTATGAACTTAAAGGGTTGTAGTTCTAGAAGTATACTATTTTTTTCTGGAACTTGGAACAATACCTCGAATAAATGACTTCAAAACATTAGAGCATTGCGCATACACATTTCAGGTTTACGACGAATATACGACGGTTATACCTAAATATACGACGAATATACCTAAAAATTAAAAATTGCAGCTTGAAAGTATAGGTGCGCGTTATAAGACGAATTTTACGGTACTTTTAATTTTTGTCTATAACATTGAATAATCTTTAGCACACAGAAAGGAATAATGAATTGAATTTATCAATGATTCTTCTTTCATGTCACTTATTTTTATTATTTTTTTTACAGTTATAATGTTTAAAGAATTGTTTGCCGTCTTCAGAGTGACTGCAGTTGATCTTATCTTATTTTCTCTCTATTCCTACTTTAAACACATTAAAAGTTGTGTTTATTTTTAGAATTTCCGTTCATTTTTTTCCCTGGTTAATTGTTCATTACCACGAAAACAACTAAAACAGGAAAATTAACTTTATACTTTGGTGTTTTATCATTTCACTTACAAGCGTGATAACTTCAATCAGAACATATATATGGATATTCAGATTTATATACATGAATAACTCTGAATTTAAATGTATCTTAAATCATAGTTTCCAGTACTGGGTTAAATTATAGCTGATATTCTAACATTTGACCTTTTCCATTCAAATATATCTTTCTAGATACAGTATTGCAGAAGGACTAAGACTTGACTGTCCACTTAATTTGCATCAATTACGTAATGTTTTCGAGCATAAATGAGAAAGCGACAAATGAGTTTCACCAGCGAAATTATTAAGTCCTCGTAAACCTTAATGTAGTTATTCTACTGTGCTTAATCTTCTGTTTGGACGGCTTACTTTTTAATGAGGGAAACTGAATATATTTCATCATCATTGTTAATCGTAATTAGCTTCGTTAGAACCCAACTGGAGTTTTAATCAATTGATTTTCAAACAAGTAATAAAAAAAAAACATTTTATTAGCTGTATATTATTGTTCAATAAAACGAGTAATATATCAAAAAAATTTAAGTCAATTACTATTTTGGTCAACAAAATTTTTTTTATTTTAGTTTATTTTTCTTAAATAATTACAATTAATGTAAATATGTATATACATGTGATAGAATCACAATATTAACTGGCAAAACACCTTTTAAATTAATATTAAATTTTTTTTAACCACATTAAATTTGTAATTGCATTTTTTAATAAAAAATGAATGTAAAAGTTAAGAATTTATCTTAAAACCAGTGTAAAAAGAGTGCTGACCTCTAACTAGCATATGGTTATTCAGGTTAAGTTAAATCTTCACCAAAAAATTTTAAAAAGCTGTTTTATCTAATGGTGCTGCCATCTAGAGAAATAATATCGAGGGAATTATTTCTGTGAAATTATAATTAATTAAATTTAATTAATGAACCAATATTTGACAAAAAACTGTATTAATATCAAAAGTCATCCACTACAAGTATAAAAAATGTATTTGAACTTGAGTGGATGAATAAAAAGAGTATTTTACTAACGATTAAAATTTTGAACAAGATATATAAATATATATATGAAGAGTGTGAACTAATAGTAGGCATTGAAATAACTAATTGTCCATAACTTCTGTAAGAAATAAATCATAAAAATTTTCTGTCTGTAGGGTTACCAGTTGGAAAATCATTAAAATTTTTTGATTTGTATATAATTAGCAGAAGTAAAAACCATATCACACTTACAGTGAATCTGGTAATTTATGATGTAAATACTTTTGTAGTTTAATAGGTAATTGTAATTAAATTTAACAATGCAAATTATACGTTTTACCGCAAGAATGTTCCTTAATTTTAGCTACAGTTCAACTACACTATTATTGCAAGCTAATAAATTATTAAAATAACGTAGACAGTCACATGAATAGAAAATGATAGATCGTAAGAAGCGTAAAGTAATGGTTGTGTGAATTATTCAATGAAAAATGATGAAATCAAAATAGAATTCTTATTATTGTTTTAAAAAACAATTTCAAAACTGATGCATTTAATTCAGTGAATTCATAGCGCAGTTTCAGAGCCGATATTTGAAAATGAGGCTATAAAATCAAATTTGATTAAAATAATTAAAAATTTTATGAATATTTAAGCAATACATTCATTTCATGAAGCGCAAAATAAAGTGGAAATATTACACTGAAAAGAAGTTAATAAAGGTATTTATGATATATGTTTATTGGACAACAATATTGAAGGAGAAGAAAGAGAGAGTGTTTCGTATTAAGAAACTTTTAAGGAAATATATTATTAACTTATTATTATAAAATAAAAAGTGAGACTTTAAAATGCAAATATCAGTATAGAATTTTCTAAGAAAAAAAATATAATTTAGTTCATTTTAATTTTTTTCATTTGAGTTTAAATTGAGCATAAAAATTAAATCATTCCATTATGAATTAAATTTTTTTAAACTGTACAATACGATATTAAAATAAAGTTAGGAAATAACAACTAAGAATTAAATTTATGTGATGATTCTCATTTAAATATTTTAATATCATTCAAGTCTAATTTGTAAATTAGGTTTGATCATCATCAGGAAAATTATATAAAAGTAAGCTAGCTTCCACCCAAACTCATAAGAATTTAAACTAATTTTAGTTTTAACATAGTGAAAAAAATTATTATTATTATTATTATTTAATTTAGATGAACTTTACATCTAAATTAACTTACTATACATTGAACTGCTTCACTTTTTTCAATAAATAAAAAATGAAAATTTAAAAGTACAGTTTAGAAAATTTTATCTTTGACTTGAGAATAAATTATTTCAATGATTTGAAAAATTCACTAATTGTTGGATTTTTGAGAAAATCTGAAATCTTTCCCCTCTATTGTGGCTGATCCTAAATTTATAAATCCATGAAAATATTATTTATCTTTTCAAGTACATTTTACCAAACATTTATTTAATTCATTATCAGCAATACACGGAAAATATGAATTTACTATGTTCTTTAAGGCATCAAATCAATATTAAAATTTTATTTACAAACCAGCACGAAAGATATTTAGGGCCAATTTATGGAAATGAATGATGTCACGTTAAACAGCTCACAAGCATCAAACTGTTAAATTATAGCACCACTTAAAGCGGTAGTAGCTCTTCAATGCATTGAAACTCTTTAGCATTAACTTAGGTTAATTTGGATTTATTTCGCACTAAAACTACCCAATGAGCTCCTTGGCGATTGCCTCTCAAGAATTTGAAGCGCTTCTAGGCTACGTACATAATTTATCAAGTAAAAGATCTTGAAGCATAAAATTAGAAGAATATTCCCTTTAAAAATTGCTAAGGAAAGAAAAAGATTTTAAGTTTCATTTGAAATAAATAGGGAAAATGAAGAATGAAAAGTTAAATTGGAATTTATTTATTTTTATGTGTTAGCAAGCATGCATTTGACAGGATCCATCAGTACATAAGAGAAAGGAAAAATATACTCTTAGACGTTTGAGTAAGGTATTTTCAGATTATGTCTGACAAATTCAAAGCGTATTTTCAAATTTATGCTTCAATTTTAAGATTTTGATATGTTTTAAATTAACCTAAGTGTATTGATGATGAAATTTCACATTTTTCCCAAAGTTCTTGTTGAACACATAATGTTTAAAACTGATATTTTTCTGGCACATACGTTTAATTGGTTAGATTTGTTCAATATATTTAAATCTAAATGTCACGACCTGGAAAAGGGACATAGATGATACCTTACTCTTCAAACTCCCATAAAATTCCATTCTTGAATACCAAATAGAATTTTAAAAGCAGGGTTCTTAATATTTTTTAAGAAGTATTACTATAGAAATATACTTTGCTTATTATAAATTAAAATCCTAGTACAGGTTCACATCTTCAGAGCTCAGGTGCCACCCCTCTAGGGAGAAAACTGGGCGTCAAAATTACCTGCGGTGATTGGTATCCGCCTATATGGTGCCGCCCTAAAAAGAGATATCAGCTTCCTGGGAATGTACTAGGTCTGCAATGGTAAAACACTAATCCGCAGCCCATTAGAAATAAAAAAAAACTTTGCTTGTTATATGTTAGGGAAATATTTCATGGGACTTCCGGAGACTTTAAAAGAAAATTCAATTAAATTTGTTAATGGAATTCAAATAACTCCTATCCTCTAATTTATATGAAATGAAAACATTCTTCAATATTGCTAAAGTAATCCGACTACATTTGGAGCCTTGATATAAATGAAAAATGCTTTTACTATTTAGTGCCACTTATAAATTTGATTTAAAAATATTATTGTAATAAAATATTACTTAATCATAATTTTTTGGCGAGAAATGATGAAAATATGACATATTTTCAAAATATTATTCTTTTATGAAAAATGTTTCTATACTTTGCCCTTATATATATCTAAGACTTCTCTACTAAGCTCCAACTAGAATGTTGGAAAAATTTACATTTTCAGAATTAATATCAAATAAGATAATAACTGATGGGCTTTTTTGTTAAAATTTCTGTACTGTTATATTTTAAAGTAAGAATAAAACCACTTCTAAATTTTATATTTCAAAAGTCCTAATCTAGGCTCTATAAATAAGTTATATCTATATATGGACAAAATATTATTATAGAAGCATTTTTCATAAAAGTTGAATGATTTAAAAATATGACATTTTTTCCCTTCATTTATGTTCCAAAATTCCATTTTAATAAATTTTTACTGTAATAATAATCTATTGATTTGTATATTCTAATTCACAGATGGCACGTAACACCCCCAAAACGTTATTCATTTATACGTTTTAATAAAATCGCGGTTTCGAACATATAGTAGGGTTATTTAAGACTGTTTTTAGTCAGTTAATAGATTATAATTCAGTATTTAATATAAAATTAATATGCTATAATAAATAATAAATATAAAATTATTATTCCGGAGTAAATGTTTCGATTAAAACTATTGTCTGGTTTAGAATTCTGTGACAACAAATGTAACTGTAATTATTTTGCGTCCTTGTAGAACTCATTGAACTTTCACCTTTTGAAAAACAAGATGAAAATCAGAACTTTATGCCAGAGGTTCCCAAACTTTTTTAACCCATGGACACATTTTCATAGTCAAAACTTGCCCACGGACCCCTTTTAAAAGTCATAACTTTCTCAAGGTCCCCGAGGGAAAAAACTACATAAATGTATACTATATATATATGCATAGTGTATATATATATATATATATATTAAAAAAAACTAAAAAAAAACATTTTGTTCAAGAATTATTAAGAATTATAATAACTTTTGCTTAAATTAAATTAAAAGAAAAATGACTTTAATGAAATTGATGAAATGCTATGAGTATATTTATGTCCGTCTCAATATTTGTGAGTAGCCACCGCAAACTCCGAAGAACGATAATATTTAGTCGGTTTCTCTTTTTTTTTTGTGATGAGGTTTATAATGGCACTGAATCCACGTTCTTCCAAATTGGAAAAAGAGAAAGTAGTCAACAGCTTCTCTACAAAATGCAGGATATAAAAATGGGATCTGTTTTTGTAACCAGAATTTGTGGTATCCTTGTCTAAATATTGGTTTAAGTCAGTGCTTCTCAAACTGGGGGGCGTGATAACCCAAGGAGAGCGAGCATATTGAAAAGTCGAAAACAAAAGATTATTTAAAAATTTATTAATTTATTGATTGCAAAAAAAAACAAAATACATTCTGACATAATAAAATATTAGAAAAAAAAAACATTTACACTGATATAATGCAATTATAAATGTATCAGTATACTGCAGAATGTATTTTATAATTAATTTAACAATGCTAAGTTACGGAACAAGTTTAATAATTACAAGTGACCCCACGGCTAGTCATATGTAAAATTATATACAAAAGTTAACACTTATCTTCATCATTTGTACGGTTTATAATTAATCCCTTGACAGCCGATTGAAAGTTACGTGATTCGCTCCCCAATGCCACCGTTTTGCAAGTATGCACGCGTATGTGGGGTATTGGGGGGAGGGGAGAAAGGGAGGAAATAAGAAAATACTCTGAAATTAATAACTCCTTCGCAAACACTGTCTAGATCATTTTATTGCATTCGAAAGTCTTCGGAACAATTTTATGGATTGTAGTGAACAGAAAAAAAATCGTGTTTTTGAAGGACGTATATATACGTCCTGGGCAATTTACGCACTGCCTGAGCGAGACGTTTATATACGCCGGCGGTATGTAATTATTGTATGGAGGGGGGAGAGATGAAAATTATGATTTCGTATTGGGTCGCAACTATTGAAAGTTTGAGAACCACTGGTTTAAGTTCCTTATTTGTGGATCTTTCAATAAGATTCTGTTGTATTAATATGGATTCATCGGTGTTTGACATCTGAGAAAGTCTACACGCAAAAAAGTTCAACACCCAGTCGGGAATATCCAAGTGAATTTATGTTATTTATTTAAATTTCCATAAAAATAAAAATGAATAAAAGTTTTTTAAAATTTTATATTAAGCCTTGCACGGACACCCTGATGTTGTTCAGAGACCCCAAAATCAATTTTAATTTTCCACAGACGCCTACGGGTCCGCAGAAACCACTTTGGGAATCACTGCTCTACGCTTTATAAATTGCTCCAAAAATTATAAGATGAATTGCTGTAGTACAGTGCTTCTCAAACTTCCAATGTTTGTGACCCAATATTCAATCACAATTCGAATCACGCCCTCCTCCATACAATAGCGATGTATTAAATTTAGTAATACTATAACGTTAAACATACAATATGACTTAAACCTCTTAAACCCCCAACGTATATAAACGTCTTACTCAGCCGCTGTGTTTATTGCCCTCGAACGTATATATACGTCTTTCCGAAGTTATATCTTTTCTGAGAATCGCTATCCATAAAATTATTCCGAAGGCTTTAGAAAGCAATTAAATGACCTTGACAGTGTTTGCGAAGGATTCACTTATTTCAGAGGATTTGATTGTTTATTCCTTTTCTACCACCCACCCCCTTAATACACCATATACGCTTACCTATGTACTAAACGAGGACATTGGAGAGCTAATTGCATAATTTTTAATCCGTATTTAAGAGATTAGTTATAAACCATACAAATTATCAAGATAAATGTTAATGTTGACATATAATTTATGTATGACAAATCCATAGGATCACTGGTAATTATTAAACTTGTCCTTAACTTAGTATTGTTAATTTAATTATAAAATAGATTGTGCACTACTGTTACATTTATAAGTGTATTATATTGTAAATGAGTATTTTATTTTTTTTATTATGTTAGAATGTATTTATTTGTTTACTTTCAGTAAGTTAATAATTTTTAGAAGAGTTTTTTTTCGACTTTTCAAGAGGCTCGCGCCCCCCTAGGTTTGAGAAGCACTGCTGTAATAACTTTGTACTGAAAACAATTTGTTTCAATTCGAAACAGAAATGGCTGGCTATCGAGTTTGGCATTTGAGATATTCCTTATTATATCTGACAGATTCTGTTTTCGAGCTATTTTCAGAAGAGGTCTTTTAAACAAGGAAAGAAAATCTCCTCTGAAGATGATAAAAATAAAATTAATCGAGTGAATTGTCTTGGCGGCCAAAAACGTGTTGGGTAGCTTGCTGAGTTGCACCTTTTGTAACTTATTACTTTTTTTCTAGCTTCTAGTTGTTAGGATCCTTACCACTTGGGTGGCAACAATTATGAAGAAGCAGAAGTTTTGATGCGAGTTTTTAGTGCAGAACAAGCTATCCCCTTGTATCTCCACATCTCCAGAATAAACTTCTGAACACAGTTGTTCTAAATAAACTTTGGAATGTTTCTTATTATACAGAGTTGTCTTCATCCGGCTGTCAGATGAAAAATTTATACCGTCACTTTCAGTGTAAATTGAAATAAGAACTTTGAGATGTCTGAATAAGAACATCTGTTGTTTGAAGTAAATGGAACAAATACTCAACATTTTTATCAAAACAAATTAATTAGATAAGTTTGAGCGCGCGGGTATCTATCTTAAGTTGGCTTCGAATAAATAAAATGATTGATTAAGAATGAAAATTTATGAGTTTATTTATCATTATTTATAACTGTATGAAGAGAAGTAATTTGTTTGTAAGACTTCTGTTTTTGTGTTTAGATTAAATGATATGCTCTACATAAAATGATAAACATTATTTTTTTCTTTTTCATTTTTAAGAGGTTCATGAACCAAAATGAAACAGGAAATATTAATATTTGATGCAAACATTTTCAATTTTTATATTTAAAAGATAAGCACTAGACAACAGAAATTTTTTTTGGAGTTTCCTAGAAGATATTTATGACTGATAAACAAAGATTTTATACTTGTTAAACTGTTATGCTTAAATATTTCACTTCTTATTTAGTTAATAGAGTCGCAGGAATAAATATAAACATGTATAAATATATACGCTTAACTAATAATAAATACTTTGACATGCTTCAATACATAACTATTTAAACAGTATACACGTATTTAAAAAGTTAATTGTACATGTATTTTGCACTCTGTGAACAAAAATTGCAGAAAAACTTTCAGTTATTTATTGATATTGGCTCCATTTTATGCAACTAATTTATTGTTTGCAAGTGTTACAGTAAAGTAATTGCTATCAAAAATGTGTTTCATTAAACCTTTTGATAATTTCAGGCTCTATGAAACATAGAAGTATTGCTTGACAATTGTTTTCATTAAAAATAATGGACATCAACCTAAGTTTTCAACGAATGGTAAAAATACGGACAATAGTACGCGCCTTCTTCTGACAGTGTAGACCCTTCATCAGACAGTTCGACAGCTCTGTGAAGAAAACAAATGCCAATGCCCGAGAGCGAAAACCTCTCGTTATTGTATAGTATTATTTGTTTTGATGTAATTGTAGCTGTGTGCTTAATTTGAATGTGAATTAGTTTGAATTTTGATATGACAAAATAAAAGATTATCAGAGCTAACTGTAGTAAATTTTTGAGTGCATCTTACAAATTTAAAATTCAGAAGAAAAACTTATTAATAACGACTTATTAGCTCCCTGAAAAAAAAATAATAACGGAATTCGAATTAGAATACAAAATCTACTAAACGTCTTACAAAACCAGATTTAAATCAATATTTACTGATATGATTAGAAAATCTTTTAATATTACTTTCTCTTTTAATTGTTTATTTATTTTATTTAAATAAATAAAATATAAGCCCATTACTAAACAAGATATTGAGTTCTTAAATTTTACGTTAATTAATATAATTATTTGTTAAATGTAAAAGAAGCTTTACGTAGTGCAAATAAAAGAAAAATGGCTTAAAAGAAAAGGTGATATTCGAATTTTATGGATACCGCTGAAAAAGAACTTTTAACATAAAGAAATGTCGAAGTGCAATGCATCTAATGTTAATTTCAACATTTGTGACTGAATCACGTGATAAGAAAACATGAATGCATTGGTGTCATAAGGCAGAGAGTGATTAGAATAGCTTTCTACAATGACTAGTTAATGGATAGATGCCCTGTTTCTCTTTAGTTTTTACCAAACGAATACTGTGTAGCAATTTTTTTTTTTATTTTTCTCTTCTGCTTTTTAGAACTTATTATCACATACAAGGTAAGAAAAAGTATTTGTGTTTTAGTTCTGTCTTCTTATTTTTATTTAAGTGTGCTAAGTTAGAATCCTGATCTTTCACATAATACAAATATAGTCTTAACAATTAAATAGTTTTTATTAAGTGTGCATATGGAAATAAATCTGTATTTTAGATTGTGTAAAAATAATCACAGTATAAAAGCAATTATATATTATTATTATTATTACTTTGCATGAACTTTTAGAACAGATTCTTGATATGAACAATAAAACTTAACAGAATAAATTGCACCGCATGAATTTTCCCAGTGTATTTATATTTTAAATTATAGAACTATTTTCTTGGTAAGTGAGTGAGTGAATGAATATTCACGTCACACTTTTCAGCTACACGAGGGCTTTTGGCGACGGACCTCGTAATTTTGAACCATGGCCAAGTGACGAGGACGACACCTGAGTTTATTCTTTCATAGTAAAATCTTGAAACTATTTATTTATTTATTTATTTTTTGAGAAAAAGAACTAAATTAAAATGGAAGGACATTTACTTCTTGACTAGAGATGGAAAATAAATAGCTAGAGATATGTGAACGATAAATGACTAGAGAAGTGAAGAAATTCTTAAAGAAAGACTCAAAAGAAAATGACGAAAAAGGCTAACAAATATTTACTTTCAGATCTAAGAAAAAACGACATATATGTCATTGCTTCTCAAACTTTCAGTATTTGAGACCCAATATTCAATTACAATTTTCATCGTGCCCCTCCCTTCCCCTCCCCATACAATAAATATGTATTGAATTCAATAATAATATACTTTGGGCCTAAAGCTACAATACGACTTTAAACTCTCGAGTTCCACCGGCGTATATAAACGTCCCGCTCAGCCAAAGCATTAATTGCCCCGGACGTACATACACGTCTTTCCAAAGTACTGTCTTTTTTGTGCACTGCTATCCATAAAATTATTCCGAAGGCTTTGTTGTTGTTGTCGGGTGTTTCATCCTGTAAGGCATTTGAAAGACGAGAGATAGGTGAACAAAAACATAGAATACAGACTTTATTATTCAAACGATGATCCCAGCATAGAAGAGATGGAGTGAGCTGCTTTCTATTCGTGACGGGAATCCATTTCATGCGAAAAAGTCCGACTTTTTTCCCGAAGATTCATCCATGCCTTAATCCGGGATTCGAACCCGAGCCCACTCGATTACGAGCCGAGTGTCATAACCCCCATACTGGTAGGGGGCTCTTACGGCTGAAGGAATGCAATAAACGGATCTTGATAGTGTTTGCGATGAATTTGCTTATTTCAGAGAACGTTTTACTTATTTAATCCTTTTCAACCCACCCACCCCTTCCCCAATATATTACGTAAGTTCGCTTGCCTGGAAAACGGTAGCATTGGGGAACGAATCGCGTAAGTTTTAATCAGCAGTTAGGGATTAATTATTAACCGTACAAATTATCAAGATAAGTGTTAATTTTTGTATATAATTTTATATATGACTAGCCTATGGGCTCGCTGATAATTATTAATCTTGTTCTTAAGGTATCCCACTACGTTCGGAACCATGATTTCGCAAAAGCGTATAAATGCATAATATTTACGATATTTAGTATCACTTAGATTAGAACACATGTACAAAACTGTTTTACGGACATTTTGACAATAAAAAATTATTTAAGTACAATATTGTGACAAAAAATGAACATAGAATGACCCATTTTCAAAATATTTTCCTTTTGTGAAAAATGCTTCTATTATAATAATATTTTGCCTGTATATAGCTCAGACCTCTGTACAGAGGCTCAACTAGAATTTTCGAAATATATGACTTAGAAGTGGGTTTATCCATGTTTTACGACAACAGAGGGAGAAATTTTAAGATAAAAAACGCCGATAACTATTTCAATTGTTTGTAACTCTGAAAATAAAATGAACTTTTCTAAAATCATAGTTGAGCGTCTGTACAAAGGTCTGAGCTATATTCAGGCAATATATTATTATAACAGAAGCATTTTTCACAAAAGGAGAACACTTTGAAAAAAGGTTGTTCTAAGTTAATTTTTTGCCAAAATATTGTATTTAAATAAATTTTTTCATCAACATGTTCTTAAAATAATTTTATACATGTATTCTGACCTAAGTGACACTAAATATCATGAAAATTATCCATTTATGTGCTTTTTTAAAAACACGGTTCCAAACGCAGTCGGATACCTTAAGCAAAATGTATTTTTTTTTGTATAATTCCAAGAGAAATCATCTAAAAGACATGAAATCCAGAATTGAGAGACGGCATTTTGCCCTTAAGCGATGACGAAAGTACATTTTTAGAAAAATGAATACAGCGCACATAATATGGAATCAAACGAAGAAAGGTTTTTTTGACTCATAGTATCGTTACACATGATCTTCTGTCCAAGACGAAAGAAAACAAGCAAATGTTTCTTAATACGGGATATGTCCTCTCCTTACAGCACTGGTTGTTTCACACCGTGCAGTAAGGAGCCATGCACCGTGCACCTATGAACCTTTATTATATTTATTACATTATTTATTACTAAGGCACTACTAGAATTTTTCAAATATGTAACTTAGAAGTGGGTTTATCTATGTTTTACGACAACAGAGGGGAGAAATTTTAAGAAAAAAACGCCGATAATTATTTTAATTGGTTGTAACTGTGAAAATAATGTGAATTTTTCAAAAATCATAGTTGAGCCTCTGTACAGAGGTCTGAGTTATATACAGGCAAACTATTATTATAATAGAAGAATTTTTGACATAAGGAGAACATTTTGAAAAAGGTTATTCTAAGTTAATTTTTTGCCGAAATATTGTTTTTAAGTGATTTTTTTTTGTCAAAATGTCCTTAAAACAATTTTATACATGTATTCTAATCTAAGTGACACTAAATATCATGAAAAGTATCCATTTATGCGCTTTTTTAAAATCACGGTTCCGAACGTAGTCGGATACCTTAACTTAGTACTGTGAAATTAATTATAAAATACATTGTGCAGTACTGGTACATTTGTAAGTGTACTGTATCAGTGCAAATGTGTATTTTATTTATTTATTACTTCAAAATGCATTTTGTTTGCTTATTTTCAGTAAATTAATATTTTTTTAAAAATAATCTTTTGTTTTCGGCTTTTCAATATGCTTGCGCCCACTCCCAGTGAGGTGTGCTCCACAGTTTGAGAAACACCTGACGTATGGACAAAATTTAAGCTACCTCTAAGAATACCAGAATTTTGTCAACAATGTACCTCTGACTAACAAGAAACAAGAAGCAAGCATTAATATCCTACGACCAAGAGTTTCTTTCGTATTTCTTCTTCAAAATATTCTCGTGCCTTCACCTATGGATATTAACATACGCTGCCCTCTGTACACATGATTAGTTGCCATTTTGATTCGAAAAACATCCACGTGCATCTCATAGCGTAAATTTTGAACAACGTTCTCCAAAAGTAGAGTTTGAAATAAATAATGACTCGAGGGTAAATATTGGAGTTTCAAAATCGCACCGAGAGTCGGTATTTGAACAGGAAGTTGAGAAGTCTCTATTTCAAAGCGAAATAATCGGAGGGGTGCAATTTCACTTTCCATTTTCCGAAAACTAATAAATATTTTTGGTCGTAAATAAGGCACTCAAAGAATTCTCCTTTTA
>BMAV01009982.1:61800-102286 GCA_019973955.1 Trichonephila inaurata madagascariensis
AACCGCAAACCCTTGACATTTAAATAGAATTAGAACTTAAAATGACATCTTTGTTATCTGACTTTGTTCTGAACTTGTTAGTCATTAGTTGTTTTGATTTATTGCAATATTAATACAAAACTACGAAGTTCAGAGAACTTTTAAATATATACTTGTCTAACTAACAGCTTCTTATTTCATTAACCTTAACAGACAATTGAAAACTGGTTAACAATAAAGAATGAATATTGGACGATACATTTTTCTATCATTTGGTTCAGCTGTAAAGTATAGTTCATTTTAAAGGATTCTCAAAGTTTGGTTTGCAGCATATCTCTATTTTGTTCAAAAATTTCCGTTGCCTAAGCAACAACTGTCACATTGAACACAATATTATTAAAAGTGATTCCGAAATCAATACTCTAACGAAAAGGCAGAATTTATTTATAGCCATCTACAAATAATGACACAGCTAAATTAAACGAGAACTGTCAAAGCAGTTTTGTTAATTCGAACAGTAAACACCAATCATTATCCGTTCGAGCAAGTTTTCCGGACCAGGCTTTGCCAGCCATCTACTTCAGTATTTAAATTAATGAAACTGATTGGTTTGAGTTCTCTAAATCTTCTAGATGAGAAATCAGAATCATAACGCATGCAGTCGCACATTCTCACAAGTGGTATGCTATTAAATGGTTTGCAATGGGCGAATAAAGGTTACTTCTAGAACTGACTTCGAAAATCAATATCATCTAGCCGTTTTCGAACCTCATTTCCGAGATCTATCTTTAAACAGGGGAGTCATTGAGAGAAGATTTCGAGAGAGGACGCGAGGAATTTTGCTTAGATATTAAAATATCTCCCAGATATTGAGCTGAATATGTGTTTGAAGAAAATTGTATGTAGAGTTAATATTTACACTTTTAAATGAAGATGTGTATTGTTTATGAAACATTGAAGGATATTACAATTGGCGATTCTCGAATTCATCTCTTTAATAGTCTGTCTATAATTACTAAGAAGGTATTTTTCATTGATTAAGCGATTTTATTTGTAATCCAGGAATTATTATGAAATTTTCCGAAAGTCTCCTTTCACCCACACACAAGTTAAATAAAAATTCTTCTCATGAATTTATGAATTAGAAACTAATTTGGAATTAATCAATTATACATTTTACTAATATAATATAATATAATATAATATTATTCAAACAAAATGTTTCTTACTTTTGAGCAAATAATTCGAGTTAAATTATTTCCAAAATTGCATTAAATAGGCGACTTTAATGATAAGTATCCCCAATCGTTAAAGAGAATTACTGTTCTATCTTTAGGAATATAGAAAAGAATCCCTTATGAATAATGACATCTTAAGGCCCTGGGCGCCCGTGCAAAAATAGTATCCCATTTATAACCCTTGAGACCACCGTAGCCTAGTGGTTATGATGACGGACTTGAGGCCATCGTGTGATGAGTTCGAGCTTGATGCCGCTTAAGTCCCGCCTTTTAAAAGGGCTGATGTACGTGATATCTGACGAGGCTTCCTACTTTGTCTTCCCTTTGGCGGGGAGTAGAAGCTCGAAGAGAGGGTGCAAACTCAGGTGTCGTCCATATCACTTGACTATGGTTAAAAAATATGGGGTCTATTGCCGGTGTAGCTTTGCAGTTCAACGTTAATAAGCACTCAATCCCTCCACTCACTTGTGGTCTTATGGTAGTACCTTCATAAGTCAGTATCAGCCTCCGGACAGGAATGATCACTTTTGTTAAGTGGTTATGTTACTTGGCTGCGGACCCTAGGATCGCAGGTTCTGTCATCGAATATACACCTCCAAATGGGTAACCTCTGACTGAATCAAGAAATACGCAACCTTCTGATCTGTCGTGGCTCCAACTATCCACAACAAGGGCAATCAAACGTCGTCAGACCCACTTAACGCAGCAACCAAAGTCATCAGACTCACTTGACGCAACACCACCACTTAACAGCAACAGCTCAAGACAGAGATCAAGAAATCACCAAACTCACACATCTCTCGCTCAGTAAATACATAAATATCACATGCTCACAATAACAAAAAATCGTTCGCATCCACCGATTCACTGGTGGGGGAGTACTGTGGTGTATCTTCAGAAACCAGTAACAGCCTCCAGATAAAAGATATCACTTTTGTCTAGTGATTATGTTAGGCGGCTATGGAACCTGGCTCATGGGTTCTGTCCTTGTATATACACCTAAACTGCCTTTTTAAATAAACAGTGAAAAGCTTACGCGTTGTCAAATATTCGCAATAAATAGTTGTGGATGACTCACAGTCTCACAAACTAGGTATAGACTGACACAACCGACTGTCACCTTTCGACTAAACGAGTAATGATGTGTGAGGGCAGCCTAGGCCTAGACACAGACGACAAATAGTATGCAGATATGACATAATATGAAATCTTGCAATGGTTGCAAGATGACACATAGTTCAAAATCCCCAGTATTTCAGAGAATATGTCTGGTAGTAGCATTTGACGATAAATGTTATTTAGATTATGATATTATGGAGGTTGAATCTAGAACGAGACGAAACCCCTTTACCCGAGACCATGGTGCCGATTGGCCCATTCCTTAAAACGTCCCTGTTTATGAATGTGTTGGAGGATGGAACCGGTGACCTATTGATCCGTAGCCAAGTAACAACCATTAGAAAAAGTAATCACCCCTATCCGGAGGTTGTTAATGTCTTATGTAGATACCCCGCTACAGTACTACCTTATCATTGAGTCAGTGGTTTGGTGGTATGGCGAGCATGTGAGTTTTTGCTGTTAATTGGAGGTGTTGCGTCAAGTGAATCTGACGACTTTGGTTGCTGCGACAAATGGATCTGACAATTTTCGATTGCTATTTTAGCGGATAGATGGCACCACGGCAGGCTACGCTTAAAGCCGATTCTTTTTGCATTTTTTTCTTATCAGCTAAGGTCACCCATGTGGGAGGATAGAACCCGCGATCTATTGATTCGTAACTGAGTAATTCAATCACTAAACAAAAATGATCACTCCTCACAGAGGCTGTTACTGGCTTATGTAGATACCCCTACAAATGCTATTGTTTGATTGAGATAAATGTAGAAGTTATATAACAAAGTAGATTTGTAGTTTTTACGAAATTCATTATTAATCTCTTTCAAATATTTTATTTTCTTATTAATTCGCATGTAAGTTAAGCTCCCTCTGTATATACCTTCCAAGGTAATAATATAGAATTACATTCGGTAGGATGTAATGTGCCGTTAAAATCCTGAAACACTTCAAAATTCAAATTTAATCTGTAGCTTTACAGCTCGAAATATTTTTTCATAGATCTGTTTTACTGTATCCAGCTCATGGCCTTAAATGCAATTTTTGTGAGCGTTAAACCTACGGTTAACGGACATAAGATAGCGCATTCGCTTTCGACACATATAAAGAAGTCTTAAAAAACTTTCCCTCTCCCAGCATTAGAGCCCCATCTTAATCCCGGTCTGTCAGCAATAAACCGTTAACGTCGAATTCAAAAAGTTTTACGTTTTCAACCAGATGGACTAGCAATAAAAAGAGATCAAGAAAATGAATATACTAAAAGAAGCATAGGGTGTAAAAGAAGGATACGTTTAAAGCCGAGTCACTTTTACGAGATTATATCCACTTTTGCGCTCATTTTAATGTTTCCTGTGTGAATCTGCTTTAGAAAGAAGCTCAGGTTATTTATTTATTTTATTTTCTGTGGAATGCAATTTGTGAATTGCTGTTTCTTACTGTTGAGAGTCTAAATATCTGATCTTCCGCACCATACATATAAAGTTTCCAGCTCCAAATTAACAACTATATCTAGGAATTGGCCCGTAAATATGTTTAAAGCTGATTCTAAATTGTGTACGTTATAGTAAACAATAGTACACTATATACTATGGTTTCATATACAAAAATTAGAAAAGGAGAAGTAATTAAGGTATCTGACTACGTTCGGAACCGTGATTTCAAAAAGGCGCATAAATGGATAATTTTCATGATATTTAGTGTCACTTAGATTAAAAATACATGTATAAAATTGTTTAAAGGACATTTTGACAAAACAAATTATTTAAATATAGAATATTTAGGGCAAAAATTAACTTAGGAATAACTTTTCAAAAATATTCTCCTTTTGTAAAAATGCTTCTATTATAATAATATTTTGCCTGTATAACCTGACTCTCTGTACAGAGGCTCACAACTATGATTTTTAAAAATTCACATTATTTTCAGAGTTACAACCCATTGAAATAATGATCGGCGTTTTTTTTCCTAAAATTTCTCCTCTGTTGTCGTAAAACATGGATAAACCTACTTCTAAGTTACATATTTCAAAAATTCTAATTGAACCTCTGTACAGAGGTCTGAGCTATATACAGGCGAAATATTATTATAATCGAAGTATTTTTCACTAAAGGAAAATATTTTGAAATTTGGTCATTTTATGTTCAATTTTGTCAAAATACTGCACCTAAACAATTTTTTATTGTAATATTATTCTTAAAACAAAATTTTATATACATTTTCTAATCTAAGTGACACTAAATATCATAAATATTATCCATTTATACGCTTTTGCAAAATCACGGTTCCGAACGTAGTCGGATACCTTAAAATAATAACAATACTATGGATGGTAAAGGACTGTATATGATTATAATCACACACAAGACTGCGTATCTGTAAAGAGTTATTTACGGTACTTACGTATTATACCGTCGACCAGTTCCGATAAACATCCAATGGCATCACCAAATGTCAGAATAACCAGTTCATTGTAGAAGCCATTTTCAAGCATTTTCCAGCGCAGTAATAATAATGATGTCAGTCTTGGGTGAACTTTTTGAAATTGGAGACGTCTTTTAATTTGCCATTTTTGGTCGGTGGTATAATACGTAACTACTTTATTCACTTATTTAAAATGAAAAAGAAATATCTTCTTCACCTTATCTCACTTGAAATAATTATCTCTTTTTTTCTGCCTGAAGCAAATTTTAAAATAAATTTGAATGAATAATGGTAAAAAAGAAAAATACTTCCTTGGGTCTAAGAATCCTTATTTGGCCCAAAACAGTCAAGAATGACGCATCAATCGGATGATAATTAATTTATAGATGAATAATTCCTACAAAAATGTCCTGGATTTATTAAGACATTTTGAATACGAGATTTTTGTAAATTTTAAAATCCTATTATCGAATGCTATGCTTAATATCTATTTACAAGCAAAATAAATATGAACACACTAATAGTTTATGTGCTATGAACCTTCTTTTTTTAAATAACTGATAAGCAGTCTTACGTAATATAATAAAATATTTAAAGAATGAAATTCATGCTTTTACAATTACATGATTTGCTGCCTCTATAATAGTTTATAGTTATGTATTGATGAAAATTATTTAAATTACCGTTAAGTCCGGCGTATAATGCCGTTTAATGCGTACTTAACTGGCAGGTTGCATTTTTTAATTTTTAGGTATATTCGCCGTATAATGCGCTCCCCTTGAAATGTAATACGCAAAAACCTGAAATGTATACCTAAATAATGCTCTTATGTTTTGAATTCATTTATTCGAGGTATTATTTCAAGCTTTAGAAAAAATAGAATATTTCTAGAACTACAACCTTAAATTTCAAAAGGAATGCCATTTCCTTTAAATAAACAGTATTTTAAAGAAAATGTAGTAGTTTTAGCAAAATTGTAGTAGTTTTAGCAAAATTGTAGAAGTTTAATTTTTTCATATGCTCATCTTTTTATTTTACGCATAACCGTAAATTTCGATCCCATTTTTTTTTTGTTTTAAAATAGCTCGTTATACACCCAATTTTACGGTAAGTACATTTACCGTTGTAAATACTATATAGTTTATATCATATTCATGTTATTTTTAAAGTGCTTAATCATTAACGACACACTCAGAAGCAACAATAGCGTTGTTGGTGTTGAACCTCTTGATTTTGAGTCCTTGTTAAAGGTATGAGATTGAAATATCTGAGTTAACATTCCCCTTTCCCCACCACTCCAGTGTTGGAGATTTTAGAATCTACATCATAGGACTTTAGTGACATCAGGATTCGAGCCTATGTTCCTACATTAACACAGTTGGATAAGAGTTCATTACACTGTGCTGCACTTAGCTACACTGTGTTTTATTTAGTTTATCGTATATGTTTCCAAGAAAATTAAATTATACATACATTTTTGGGGTGGTTTTGATAAAATTGAATTTATGCATATAAAGTAAAAAAGCCATACCATAAAGAATTTCAAGTATGTTTAAGTATGGATATTCTTTGAAGGAGATAATAAAAATGTTAATGTAATTTGCTCGTTACTTACGAATCAAGATAATGTCATGATACAAGAAATTAACCAACACTGTTATAAATACATAATATGCAGAGCAATTTTTTGTACAGATTAAATAAAAATATTCTGAAGTTCCCAATTGCTTTTAAAATGTCAAATTCCATTACTTTATTTCGGTATTCCTCATCTTGCATGGAATTTTGCCCTGTTTTTTCTCAACAAATATAAGAAAGTAGAAATATTTAATCGATGGAATAATTATATTTTCTGCATGGTCTCTTTTAAAATATCTTTAGAGTTTCGGATTCCTGCTTTTTCTCATAACATGTCAAAAATGGATGAAATTTTTAAGTATTTTCAACATTTCCTTATTATAAAATTCTTTTCTCAGGAATATATATAAATACTCATTAATGTTTTATATATAGTTTTTTGAAAATAAGTAATTTAAAACTAATAAGAAAAAGCTCAAATGATTTCATAAGATTTTTACAATATATCTAAAGCACATGTGTCATATTTTGTAAAGTATTTATGGAATAAGTAGTAAAATCATGCAATATTTTGTATCGATGTCACCTCTATTTAAAACATTAACCCTGAAATTTAAATATGTGTTTTAAAGGACTTCGGTTGTATAAAAAGGGACATAACCTTATAAATAATATATTCAAATTAAATAAATTACAAGGTATAATCCAGTGATTCCCCCAAAGTGGTCTATGACGACTTGCAAGGGGTCCACGTCAACGAAAAAATAATTAAGGGGTGCATTAAGTGTAAATGGGGTCTGTAGTGGTGGCTTTCAATAAACCAGATTGTGAATTTAACCTTTAAAAAAATTTGATCTTGTGAGAACCAGATTTTACGAATACAACTGATTTATTTACTAAATTTAGTGAGGTTAATTTGTAGTTACTAGGTGACAGACAAAGAACATTTCAGCATTTCATTGCAGAATTAAGATAAAAAATTATAATATTGGCAGTCGAGAATTTTCTCGATTTGTCACAGACAATCTGTCAAAACAATTTAACCTATGTTCAACATTTACATGCCCTTTACTCAGATTTTTAAACTAGGTTTGAAATAGCTTTTTCTATAGTAATAGACAATGAATTCATATAGTAGCATTGAAAAAAAATGTCATAATACAATAGGATCTGATCAGAACAGGCCCTAACGAAGATCTTAAAATTAAGTTTAGAAACGTATGTCAGCAACATTGGCTTTAAAAAACACACCTGTTATTTGTCGTGAAATAACGGAATATCGTGAGAAAGTTTTTAATTTTTTTCCTATTGAGAGGGAATTTCAGTGAGTTTGTCTACCTCAAAAACAAAAAAGAGGGCACTTAAGAGGTTTAGGGTTAAACCTGAATAGATGATATTAAATGTTGACAATTTGTTAGTGAAGTACCGTATTCATCCCTCTCATTAAAAGCATTTGTTTGTTATTCAGTTATTTTATGTATTAATTTAGTTTTGATTTAATCCATTAACATGTGCTTCTTAAGTTATAACGCTATACTTCTCAACAGTTAGAAATTTCTTTTAAAATAAGTAGTAGTACATGCTGTTGATAAATTTGCAAAAATTCAATATTAGTTAAGCAGGGGTCTATCTGAAACCGAAAAACATGGCAAGGGGTCTATGAGACAAGACAGTTTGGGAACCTATGGTATAATCAAATGGAATGCTGCAACTTATCCTCATAATAATGAAGAGCCCAAAAATTAAATATATAACATATAAAAATTAACAGATTTTTAAAAACGTCGAATTAAATTATACTTTGGAATATACTACTCAGCAAGAAATACATAAATATTACATTTGTATATTTAAAGGAAATATATAAATCAAAATGCATTTTATGTTCAGTATAACTTTCTAAACACTGGAAAAACAAATGCAGTAGTATTATTCCTCTGTCGATTCTCGAATAGAAATCTGTATGAACCATCGACAAAAATACATCGAATACCTTGAGACCATCTGAATGAACAAATTTCAAAAATACATAAAGTCTCTAACGGCTTACCTTTATACGTCATTTGAAAATATAACGCAGCGGCTCTCTTGGCAGTCCAAAATAAATAAAATAAAATAAACAGAATGCCATTTCAAAAAAGAAGCACTAAGAAGCAGGTTTTTCTGATACCCATAAAGCCAGCCTCTTAACTCAAGATGGCTGCTTATATTTCACTATCTCTAGCACGTTGTTTACAAGCGACCTGGAATTTTATTACACTCGCTTCTATCTATACTGCATTTAGCCAGGAGGTTATTTGGATCGTAGAATCGTTAGGCTTCAACGCTGCCTAAATATATAAAAAAAAAGGGGAATTGAGAGTTTTTGAAAATAATTTTAAATGGAATGGCTTTTTGAGATTAAAGGCGAATAAAAATATGATAGCTTCACATCGTGAGGAATATGTGCTTGAGGTCAAATATTTTCAAAATATTATTTTGTACTTTGTTGTTTGGTAACAATGGAAATAGGTTTTCGAATTAAACGTATGTATTTCTGAAAATATAGGAAGTAAAATTTATACTACAGGAAATATAACGTGTTGTTGAGTAGAAAATATTAAGATTCATAACTATTAAAGAATTATTCCAAATATTTTACTAAATTTACTATATTTTTATTCATTTCCTATTCTTAAGTTTAATTAGTCCCCAAATTAATTGTGTTTGACCATACAAATTTCCAATAAAATATCAATTACTTGACAGTAAAAATGCTACGCTATGAAGAAGGTCTCCGATAGAGGCAAAAGTTGCATCACACCTCGATAAAGCATGCAAATAATTAGCATTGTAGTCAACATGCATCTATAAATCCATCTACAGCCTCTTTGTAAAAAAAAATAGAGAAGACTGTTCTTATAAATTGAAATTTCATTTTTTCACTGAATTCTTGTGTTCAACTTCAGTATGTTTTGTCGAATAATACGGATATAGTTGAGAACCCTTTTTAATTTGGCTTATAAGGTAACAAGCCTTCCAGAGTATACGTTTATTCAGCAAATAATCAATTATCAATTTAGGAAGGCAATGGTACTTTCAAGTCACCATGCTAATCCAGGCCTTGATTGGTACACCAAATCATCGAAACCAGCATCGTAGAAAAGAGCGTCAAAGTTGTCACAACATTGTGTGATATGACAATGAAGATCTTGAGGTTTTTAGAAATTTTATTCAGAATAATATGACTATATATCACAGTGATCAAAGCTTCGACAGGGGAAATATTATCACATGTGATTGTATGGCCTCAATGCTCTTTCCAATCTTGCTCTTCTGTTCTGTCTTTGTCAAATTCCGTGCACCAAAACCCCACCTGTTTTTCTGACATAATCATCGTACCGTATATTTCCAATTACTAACTGCAGCTGGTGAATTTCTTTTGAAATGTAAAAACCGTATCACACTTTTTATATCAATCGCAGACCATGTTTCGAACAATGGAATCATCTTCTAATTAAAATTTAGTCAAGTTGCTAAAGAACCAGCTTATTTGTACCACTTAATACCGTGATCGGCTTCTATCTTCAGAGTATTTTATTCAATGATCATTTGCACATCCGTCAGGCTCCTTGTTACTTACTTAAACATCACGTATATCAATTATTTTCAAGAAGTTAAATGTTTCCGTTTAGGATGAAATTATTTTAGGTAACGCGAATAATAATAATACTTAAAAAGTCACGAAAGAAGTGATTTCACTAACCTCGTCACAGAAAAAAGGGACGATAATAACCCTAAATGACGTATTATATTTCAATCGAAAAATCTTAGAATCATGAATCAGAACTGAAAAATGAAACTCTCTTGCAATCGTATCATTAGAAGTGATTTTATCAAAGCCTTTATTGTTGCGATTCTCTTTGATGGAACACTATAGACGTATTCAATGGTAAATGGTTATTATATCTTGAAAAAAGACAAACCAATATTAAACATTGACTTATCACACAAATTATGATTCCGTTTCCGATCCCATGGTGAGGACTGAGTGAGTTAGTGAATGTTAACGTCGCACTGTTCAGCTACACGAGGGCTTTTGGCGCCGGGCCACGTAATTTTGAACCATGGTCAAGTGACGTGGAGGACACCTAAACTGGCACCCCCCTCTCTTAACTACCACACCACTCCAACGGGAGTACGTTTTAGGCCTCGACAGATTTAACGTGCATCACTCCCCTACATGGCGGGTCTTTAGTGGTACTGGGCTCGAACTTGTGACAAGGCCAGCCACGATTCGATACTCTGAATACTCGGCTACCACGGCACCCACGGTGGAGACACTGAGGACATAAAGGTGAAAGATTGCACGACTCTAGCATTTTCCATCCTTATACTGGTCCTTCATCTTGCATTATAATTTGGGCTACGATGGAGTTAATTTCCGTATTCTTTAACATATATTGCCAGTGTATTAAACAAACTATGCCAGTGTATGAATGGATCTGTTTGAAACTTGCCTGTGATAAGTTTCAACATGATATGTGAGGCCCACATCACTTAATAACCTTGCACGTCCACCAAGTAGCAATGTTGCACTGGTTTATTGGCTCTACTGATCTGCCTGTCATTCAACATAAGTAATCAATCATTAGAAAACAGCTGGACAAGCATACATTCCTTTTTCTGCATCAAATGAATTCTGGTTGAATATGAAACTAGCATGAACTGTTATACCCAAGAAACCATTTCAAAAATGTTTATTTCAATTGTCCTAACCTATCTTATTAGTTATTACCTCCATGTCGACTGTAGTGAATACTGATTTTGTCTAGTTGTTGAAGTTCAACGAGCCAAACATTGCATCATTGTATTTTATTGCCTTTATCAACAAATTTGGATTGGATATTTTTAATTCTTCGTTGTGTGAATTTTGAATAGTCAATACTGTGTGTTACATGAATAGAAAATTTAGGTAATAGAAATATAATAGAAAATTTAGAAGTTTTGTATAATATAGATTTGTTTAAACTACTAAGATTATCATTTGAGAATAAGACAGATTCCAAATTCGATTTCTAAATTTAAATGAAATAAATGGTTATTATCGTTATTATAACCGTTTTATAAATTGCTTGTTAATTTAACGAATTTTAAAATGATAAGGAATGACATGATAAGGAGTTGAAAATGAAGTGAAAAATTTGGGACGTCAACTTCATTTACTAATAGTAATTTTAAATTAAGACACAGTTTATAGTATCTCTATATATTCCCTTACAGATACCCGTTACATATATACTCTAACTGTAATAACTTTAAACAATTCTTGTCATCAAGAAAGATGAATTATTTCAAATAAGCAAAATAAAGAAATGATAATAGCAGCAATTTAAGAAGCCTTTGAGTACTAAGCCATTTCTCTAGTTTTGAGGACAAAATAAAAAAATGTAAAGAATTGCATGGTTTCATAATGTCCGTTACTAATATTAAAAAAGTCTCTCCATAATTCTCTGTGATTTCAAATTTATTATATATGCAAAACTATATTTCATATTTTAAAATCTTTTGTGTGAAAATTCTTCTTACTTTCTCTTTCCAGTGAATTATTATTAATTCTTCCTAAAGTGGAAAATTTAAATTCCTATTACATACAAAAGGCTCACAATAAAAGAATGTTTTAATCATCAAAATTATTTTTAAGAGCATATAATTTGTCTAGACTGTAATAAATATTTCGTAATACTGAAATTATGACAAGTATGATAAGAAATATATTACGTCAATGACATAGAAGAAACACCAAAATTATTTTCCAATATGCAAAATTATAAAATGTGCAAGGGAAGCAATTTCCCAAAATAATTCGATTCGATTATTCTAATTTGCGGAAGGAAATTACTCCAAACTTCATACTGATACATCAAAAATTACTCAACTAAAAAAATAATAGAAATGATAGGAAAAAAGTCATTTCCATCCGGATTTCCTTTTTTAATGCTACTGATTACTAATGGTCTTATTCTAAATGATGTTTCGCATGATATTTTCTTTGAAAGAATTTTCTCGATTATTCTTTTTGAGCGTCTGGTTTTGGCGTTTAATTAATCAAAATATAGCACGAGATTACAAATGTAAGGTCATAATTTAGTTATTGAACATGTGAATGTCGTTTTTGTGTATGAAATATTACTGAATTCAAGATGTTGAAATAACTGGTTTTAAAGAAATTTCGTTAAAAAAGAAATTATTTATGAAACAAATTAAGTGTATTTAGAAAGATTCTCATTATATAATATATACATGTGCACGTATTTGTGCAATTTTTGTTACTTTTGGTTATAGTGATTTAAAATTTTACTAATTAATCACAGTAATTTTTATTTTTAGTAAATTTAGTAATTTAGTATTTTGTACTTTTACCTAAATATATAAAAAAAGTCGATTGTCTTTTGAATGTAGACTATAAGGATTTATATTTTTCGAAATTAATTTAAGCAGTAAATAACTTTTTTTAAAATGTAAAATTTTCTTCTTATCTTACGCTCTGTAATATAGGAGGAGTATTGGCGAAATCAAACTGAGTTTAATCCTCCAAACTTAGTACAAAATCTAAGAGTTCGATGTTGTATTACTATGGCTATTCTATTTTGTATAGTATTGTCGGTACTTTTCCATTTCGCCTGCCGCAAATCTCGCCAAGTATTCTTTATTGGCGAGCAACACGCAATATACATATAAAAATGTTATAAATGTTAGTTCTCAATTGTTTTTCATTTATTTTTATATTTTTAATGTATTATATAAAAGTTGTCATTGAAATAAAAAGTCTTCGACTTGTTTTGAAAATGTGGTGGTAAAAGTTTTCCAGCTAGAATATTCCGTTTGGCGTCAGGTGTTTCATTTTTGATGACTTTATCACTTGAGACCGGTGAAACGGAAAAGTGCTGTTTTGTTTGCTATTTTCTTACCTGTTGTTTAATATTAGATGTGAAATCGGTTTGTACGTCGTTAATGATTTTATATATCCATATACGTATAAAGATGTATATGTGTGTGAGTGTGCGCATGTGTGTTAATATTGAAGAACGGGATAAAGAATTTGAGATAAATGGACAGCGGAATAATATTTAAAGGGAAGCCAAATTATATGTAGTAACAATGATGTAGATTCATATATTTATTCCAGTAGATCCCTCTGTCTTGCTTTGAATGCATATAGAAGAATTATTCATATAAATCATGTCATTGCCATTGAAACACATTGAACATTGTGTTCAACTTATCTTTTACAATTATTTCGTATGTTATTAAAATAATTTCAATAAATTTTAGACTCTGGTTCAATACTTTCTTAACTGACTACAAAAACAAAGGGGAAAAATGATTTTTTGTCTTATTGAACTAATTAAAAGATCTATTAAAAGATTGAAATTCATTTAAAGGTTTAATGCATTTAAATCAATTTTAGTTAAAATTGTTACAATGAAATATCGAAAATATACGTTATAATTTTTAATAACCTTTAAATAGCCCAAACTATCAAACTTAGATTAATATGTTTTTATTCTGTTGCTTACTATAGATCTAACGTATTTAAATAATTTATTTACTAAAAGATATAATTAAAGATGATTCTATAACTCGCAAATTTACAGGGGAACAATATGAGCCACCTGTATAACTGCATAAATTTTACCTAGCTGTGTAAAACAAAGGGTTGAATAAAATATGTATTACTTCATGCTTTTTTTTTTAAATTCGTACAATTAGTTCACTCTTTCCTATATATATATATACATCTTGTTCAAATTTTCAATCTTTAATAAAATACTTTTTATTCAACCACTGGAGATTCAAATACATTTTTTTAAACTTGTAGTAAATGACACTCGATGTTAAGACAGTTTTTTTAAAATATTAATTAAATTTTAGTTTTTAATTTTTAATTGATTCTGAGTTATTTTTGATGAAATTAGAATTTGCACCAACAGATGGCGCCAGTAAGTTTGTGTAACGAATTTTTTCTTGGCTTCAAATATATTATTTTAAACTTGTAGTGGATGACACTTGATGTTCATACAGCTTTTTTAAATATGAATTAATTTATTTAATTTACTTAACTAAAATAATTTTTTCTTGTTGACCTAAGTAGGAATTAACTTTAAAGAACGTTTTTTATATCACTTGTTTTATATAAGATTAAATATTTAAACGTACCTTATTTCATAATCTTCATTACGCGTACATGAGTTAGAAGATTTCGATAATTTAACCGATACGTATTTATTTCGTTATTATATTCTACTAATCCTTTTGTTTGCTTCTGAAACTAATTTTAACACCATCTGCTTCATATTTTTTGTTAATTCTGGAAGAATGTAAACATTCTCTTTTGTTATAACGTAGTTAATTACTCGCAGGGCAAATGTGTTTTATTCTGGGGAACTCTATTAAAAAGAGAACGCATTACGGAGAAAATGTAACACGGATTTAAAATTTTGTTTTGTTATTAAATAGAATTTCACAGATGTAGTAGGAAAACGTGACTTACTTTAAAATGGCCAAACTGTTGCAGTAAAACTTAACTTCTTATAATATTTAAAAGGTATGAGAGGAAAGCTGCAAAATTATTTTACATAAAAGTGACTTTTTTACAAAAAATAAAAATTAAAACGATACGAACAGTAAGAAAGAATATCTGTTAGAATCACACGCTTTATTTCGAAGTTGGTGCGCATTATAATATTCTGTTTCAAGAATTTTTAACTCTGATTTCACTTCTAAAACTTTCAAAAGCCTTAAAAATAAAAATGCAGCTGAAATAAAATTTACATTTAAGAATAAATTAGTTACATAAATATTTTTCAACACCATTTCCTGTACTTATTTGCGAATAGATTTGTATCAGAATTTTAATCATTTTACTTTTATTTACATAATGCTCCCTTGTTTGGGAATATATTAATTAATATTTAATAATTAACAGTTATATATTTTTTCGGGAAAAGAGTAAATTATACAATGTAATTATGAAATGTATAGGGTTTCTGTATTAAAACTGATGATTATTTTTAAGCTTTCATAGCTTATTACATATTTAATGCAGTTGAAAATGGTATCACGTACTATTTCTAATACTTATACTGTACAGGTTATAATTTGAAGAGAGTAGAACTTATTTCCATACAGAATTTAATGTATTGCAAGACTAAGTTATAAACATTGGACTCTCTCTTTCAACATAAATTTCAAATCACAGTCAAGCCACATTAATAAATGCGCAAATCAATGACTCTCGTAAAATTGCCTACGAGACTGTTTTATTCATCAAGCATATTCAACGCAAAGTAGATTGAAGCAGAACTGCTGAAAAGTGAGTCGCAGAATATTTAATCTATAGGAAAAGATGAGCTTTATACAAATATGCGAATCAGTAATAAATTGTATAATTAATTATATATAAAACTAGTAATAATCAATATTATGTGGGAAATATTTATAGGTTTCAAATAAATAGCGTGTAAATTTAGATTCAAAAATATTTTCAACATTTTCACTAAAAATTATAATTAACAATCTAAATGTTTAATATTGTGTTCGATGTTGCAGTAAATATTATTTTGCTGAATGAATTGAATTAAAAATTTTTAGGTAAATAATTAAAATTAAAAAATCATAAAAGTGAATTTTTCCTCCAATATATATAATTTTGTATACATTCCAGGTTTACTTCTGTCTGATTTTATGGGGACATAACAAACAGGATTAAACAAGAGCAAACCGGAACTAATATTTTTTATACATGAATTTGGTGTATGTTGAGTTACAAAAAAACAAACAAAATAACAAATAATGTTTTGCTTAAACTATTCTTGATAATGCCTCTCAGAAGTATTTAAAATTATTACCGTAAAATCCGGCGTATAACGCGCACTTTGAACACAAAAAATAAGATCGAAAATTAAGGGTGCGCGTTATACGCCGGGTATAAAAACGATAGCTTTAAAAATAACAAAAAAGATGGGCATAAAAAAAAATTTACTTCTGGATGTATCGAAACATTGTTTATTTAAAAGAAACTACTTGCCTTATGAACAAGAACAGTTGTAGCTCTAGAAGTATACTTTTTTTTTTCAAAAATCTGGGATAATACCTCGAATAAATTACCTCAAAATATAAAACAATGCCTACTAATATTTCAGATTTCTTCGTTAAAAAGGGGGTGCGCGTTATACCTAAAAATTAAAAAAATTAGCATGAAAGTATAGGTGCGCGTTATACACCGGTGCGTGTTATACGCAGGATTTTACGGTAATCAAAATTATTTACACTACACACGTAAGAGCCTTAGTGGAATGAAGGAATACAATTTCAAAAATTTCGAAACGCATGCTGCGGTTGTAAAATTTTTATTTTCACAAAGTATGCATTACAGATTCACATATGCAGCAATATACAAAATTTTGAAATTGCTGACATAGAAATTTTATCACCAATAAATATATCGATATCCCTCAGCATTTATTACTGTTGAGCATTTCAACTTTGAGCAATTATTGTAAACTTTGTTAGAAAATAGAATTAATCAATGATATGCTGTAAATGAATAGTGTATGCTATGTGGTGTGTTTTCATCAGCATATTTCCTCTATTTGTTCCTTCCATACATTTTTACCAGAGGTTCTCAAATTGTGGGGCGTGCCTCCTTAGGGGCGTGATAACCCTAGGAGGAGGGTGCGAGCATATTGAAAAGTCGAAAACAAAAGGTTATTTTAAAAAATCATTAATTTATCGAAAGTAAACAAACAAAATGCATTCTGACATAATAAAAAAAAAAAAACGTTTACGCTGATATAATACAGTTAGAAATGTATTAGTACTGCACCAATATGTTTTATAGTTAATTTAACAATACTAAGTTAAGATCAAGTTTAATAATTACCAGCAACCCCACGGAGTTGTCATAAATAAAATTATATACAAAAATTAACACTATATATAATCTTGATCATTTGTACGGCTTATAAATAATCCCTGAACACTGTCGATTAAAAGTTACACAGTTCACTCCCTAATGCCTCCGTTTTCCACGTATGCATGTGTATGTGGAGTATTAAAGGGAGGGGGTGGGGTAAATAAGAAAATCCTCTAAAATAAGTAAATCCTTCGCAAAAACTATAAAGATCATTTTATTGCAATCCAAAGCTTTCGGAATAATTTTATGGATAGCTGTGAACAGAAAAGATCGTATATCGTCAAGGCGTATATATACGTTCGGGGGCAATTTACGTACTGGCTGAATGAGTTGTTTATATACGCCGGTGGCACTTAAAGTCGTACTGTCGCTTTAGTGTCTAAGTTTCATATTATTGAATTCACTCCATTGTTATTGTATGGAAGGGGCGCAATGAAAATTATGATGGAATATTAGGTCGCAAGTACTGAAAGTTTGAGAAACACTGATTTATACAATAAAAATGTTACATGCAGTGTTCTCTACCACATCTAGAAGTCTTCCCTGCATGAGAAATGGCTTCATGCACAAATGTGCAAAACTAGTGAAATCAATAAATTATGAAACTTTGTTTAGGGAGTATTTGGTTTGTCGCTGGCCTTGCATACCCTTGTTTGCGGGTTCGAACCCGTCCGAAGTCAGTGGATTTCCATGATGCACAAAATTTACAGCGTCCGCATCGAATGATTATGTGCTCTCGGCAAAATAAATTTTTAAGTACGCTTTCGCATCGTCAGAGCTTTGGTGCCTCCTCTGGGGAGGAAACAGGGAATCAAAATTACTTGCGGTGATTGGTATGCCATCTATATGGTGCCGCACAAAAAGAGATACTAGTTCCTCGGAATGCACTCGGTCTGCTATGGTAAAATACCAATCAGCAGCCCCATTAGAAATATAAAAAAAGTTTATAACAAATATTTTGTATTTTTCATTGTTTATATGAAATAAAAACTTAAGTCGTATCAATTCACAATTTTACCGATATAGTCAAATATCTCTTATCGTTTCATGTAAATTATTTTTTGTCATTCATATTTAATATACAGCAATAAAGGGATCAGAATGATCCCGTGCTTATTTGTTTATTAAGTAACAATTTATTATTAAATAGATCACTGTATCTTTGATCTATTCTCTTGTTGTGTCCATACTTCCTTTGTAGTTAAATAAATCCAGTCATAGACATAACGACAAAGACATATGTCCATGACATTCTTTTGTGCATATGGACGAAATATCTAGCATCTATTTTATTGTTGTTCCTTTCATATTTATTAGAAGGAATGACGATTGAGCTTACTCGGAAATAGGTTTTTTCCCATTAATCTAGAAATCATTCTGTAACATATTGAATAGTGTTAACCGGCCATTGTTATTAATAACATTTTCTTAAAAATTCTTCAGATACGATATTTCTCGGAAATAACATCGAAAAGGAAAATAATTACCATTTAATCAACGTTCCAT
Source organism: Trichonephila inaurata madagascariensis (assembly GCA_019973955.1). Taxonomy (NCBI): domain Eukaryota; kingdom Metazoa; phylum Arthropoda; class Arachnida; order Araneae; family Nephilidae; genus Trichonephila; species Trichonephila inaurata. The sequence continues at coordinate 80,593 of BMAV01009982.1, forward strand.
TTCAGGGTATTTCTTATATGAATCTTATCTTAAGAAATAGTTTTTCTAAAAAAAAAGAAATTAAGGAATTCGTTAAGGAAATGGTCGTATGTTGTAAGCCCTTTTTTTTCAATAAAGCATGAACGAAGTAATTTAATAATTAATAAAATAAATTACATAAATGCATGTAAAATTTCCTATATAGAGCAAAATAATATATAAATATCAAAATAATATCTGGTGATCTCCAGATCTCCAGAAAGAATCTCTAGATGTTGGGACCAATTTTATAAATTAAGAATTTACGAACAAATAAAGAAAAAAAACTCCAGTTTGCAACAAGTAACTGAAAAATAATCAGGTTTGTTTTCTGACGAAATTTTTAAAAAATGTAGAATAATTCTATATTTGATTAATAGACGGAGCTCTCAGATTTCTGATATCTGATTATGCAAAACTGTTACTGTACAAAAAGGCAACTTCATCAGATAACAGTAGTTATAACATCATACATGTACTTTAACCAAACGATTGTCTCGACCAATCAGGAAGCAGCTTAATCAGCATGATAGCGAAAACTTCTTTCAATATCCAATTCACCTCCAAATATGGGATTAGGGGCCACAAGTGGCCCGTATGCTGTGGTACAAGGACCGTAAAATAACAGTAGTTGACTGTACCTATGGAAATATTGTCCGTAGAGGAGAGAACGTCCTTTCAGTGAAACTGTTATAATTAGTGAAAATTTTACTGCTGCAATAATATAAAAAATGGATAGTAGATGATAGAGAACCAACAATATTTCTGCATTGAACAATATAGATTGAACAATAGAAATGTGAAGCTACAGATTCCTTGGCTTTTTGTTCAATAAGTAGGCGGCTTTCAGTATCTTCTAGTTTTGCTCTGAGATTCAAACAGAATGCAGACGGCCATTGCAGTGCACGAGAAATATCGAGACAGACAGGATTATCATACAGATGTATCTCGAGAGCAATGCAAATTTCCGTGAAATTATAACCATATAAGCTGCAACATAATTTTGAACTGAAACCTCTTAAATGTGGCACTAGTTAGCAAATTGGGTATGGATGGATCAACACCGTGATTAGCTTTATCATGTGTTTTCGATGGGTGAACATCTCTGGTTTCACACCGATTCACTCTGGTTCAACAACCGATTACCCAATTTTTCGAAAACAGGGTCACCCAAGAAATTTTGATACTGCCCCAGTCAGGACTAGCTACGCCAATGTGTGTCAGATATGTCTAGCACAACTGTCGTTTATGATTCAAATGAAGAATTATTAATGGTCTGAGTTGGTTTTTCCTTTTATTGTTACAAAGTATGCTATAAGCGGAAGGTTTTTTTTCTGGTTTCTCAATTTGCTTATATAATTCTTGATATCACGCTACAAAAAGCTAAAGATAACGTTGAATTTTTAATGCACGCTCTATGTTAGGATCATGAGTAAGGAAATATTGTTCCATACTTGTAGCAATCTTTCAGTGCCTCGAATTAAATCAGCTGCTAATACCTCAACTTCACCCCCGACATCATCATTATCGATTTCGTTAATATCATAAACTGTCATACATTCGATCAAACCGCCCTCATCCAAAGGGCAAAAAACTGCAAAACATTTTATATTAATTCGTGCAAGAACAAAAATTCGAGTAAAAAAGAATAATCGTTTAATTCGCTTACCGTGTTATTTCTAAATCATGTGAATTAAGAAGAGTTGGGTTTACTTGTAATTACAATTTCAAGACATATACGTTGCATCTTCTTAAGGTATCCTACTATCCTAAAATTATGAATTTTTCCAAAAGTTGACAATTCTTTTATGATTTTATTTTATGGGTAATTTTATTAGCTTTATAAAAAAAAAACAGTTTTATTATTTTCCATTATCTAGAACAAGAACTACAAGTGTTTTAGTAAAAGCAGATACCACTAATTTAAGCAAAATGCCATACTTTAAAATACATTTTATTCGAAATGCGTTTTTTTGAAAATTCTCAAACGGTGACAGTGATTGCTCAAAAGGTTTTGAAAATAATTAAATGGAATTTTGTGTGTATGTTCTATATAATAGTAGAAGTGTTTTAACTATCTGATTTATCAATTACTGTCTTATTACAAAAATTACTGTCCCTTATGTGAATATAATCACTGAATTCTAAGGAATTTCATATAAAAGCTAAGAAAGAATGCTCTAGTTTTTGTGAAAATGAAAATATCTCTTATGTTGAAAGTCATTTCAAAAATAAATATCAAAATTGAAAATATGTTTATAAACTTTTTATACCGAATGGACCACATTTATGTAATTTTTTTTGGAAGTTTTTACCAATTTTTTTCCCCATTTTAGTAATAACAATTTCTTTTTTTTTTTTTTAATTGAACATATTTTTCTTTATTTGTACTAAATAAATTTAAAAACCACCAAAAAGTCTCCATACCTTCATTTTTTTTTAAAAAAAAGTCATCGTAAGTAGTCGGATACCTTAAAAAATACAATAGAAAAGAATAAAATTATACACAAAAAATATAAAACTAAAAATGAAAATGAGAAATTGGCAACATCTAGGAAAGACCTACATGATATATAAGAAGTTACAAGCAACCATAATGCCAAAGTTCACGTTCAGTAAAATCATTGGGTGTTATTTACCATTAGATGTTTCATACCAAAAAAACAAACAAAGATGGTCATCTTTAGACACGAAAATGAGATGCTGTTCTTATGATGCTGCAATCTGTTGTCTTCTCCACATTTTTATCGCACGATATGATCGGATCTCGACGGGAATGAAAGCCATTCCACTCGAAGCAAGCCAAACTTTCTTGTCTTTCTGTCCAGTGATTACTTCAAGCCGTTACACATACTTCCATATGCTGGGCGCAACAAACAAGTTGGTGCATTATTATTTCAGGTGACGGCCTTTGCACTTCCCGTATTAATGCAGGTTCAAGAAGATTTATTAACATGGTAGGGGATAACGGGAAATGAAACGGAAAGATACAGGGAGAGATACGCATGCATTTCTTAGTATTTTCTTTTTTTAGCACTAAGGAACGGGGTGAGTTTAGTTACAATAAACGAGCTTTATTAGGTAATTTATTAAATTAGCTGACTGTGTTATAAATGCAATATTGTTTATATAATGCATCAATTAATGTGTTTGAAAGTTTATAATGTTTTATATATATATATATATATATATAAAACAGAATAAAATAAAAACTGTTGTTTTGGATTTCTTATTCAAATATTTTCGATTCAAATGAAAATTTACAGAATCGATTGGGACATATTACCTGATTTACAATACTTTAATTAATTAATCTTTCGCCTGTATTTCAAAATTTATGCAGCAGAGTTCAAATTCAGTATTAATTTAAATTCAAATTCAGTATTTATTAAAATTCAAATTCACAGTATTTATTAAGATTCAAATTCAGAATTAATTCAAATTCAAATTCAATATTAGTTCAAATTCAAATTCAGTATTCATTCGGTTTGTAATTCAAAATTTATGCTTGATTGAGTTATTTGTGTAAATTCAGTTACCCATAAATATTGATTTTTATAAGTTATTTCACAATGAGGATTTCATCACGTATTTTAACTTATAGAGGTATATTAATTTGAAAGTTTATGCGACACGCAGAATATTTAACTTAATTAATTAATTTTTTGAAGTAGGGAATCAACTTCATTTCTTGACTTTTATTTGTGAGTGATTATTTATTAACTCCGCACTATAAATCAATCTTCGACCAATTTCATTAAATCAAAAGACGTCGCCAAATGTCGCGATGTATAGCAAATAGTGACGAGTACGTTGGAATACAGTAATAATAACAAAGACAGCCTTATGCACCACTTAGACTTTAGCGAGGTCTTTGCACTTGTCGAAGTCGGTCAACGATACAATATGAAAGTGAGTGAGTGTTTTATTAACGTCACACTATAAAGCACAACGGGACTATAGGGGATGGACGAATCGATATCAATTGACGAGGACACCAAATGAACTGGTAACCTCTTCTCCAAACTACCACATCATGCCAACTTCAGAAATTTGAGCCACGGCAGATTTAACGTGCGTTAGTCCCTCTACATTCCGGGTCTTCAGCGGCATTAGGACTGGAACTCATGACACCCCGGCACCGAGTTTGTGGTAATGACCCCTACCGGCGTCATCAAAGTGTATGTGGGTCACATAATTAAATCTATAAATTTTGCATAAAGATGAAAAAATTCAATTTTACCTCCTATAACTCTCATTTTATAAGAATTTTAAACGTACTAATCCCATCAAATGACATGTGCTTCTTAAAGGAGTCAAATTGCCTATCGATAAAGAAAGTCTCAAAGAAAATAAATTATAGGACAACAGCCACGCCACACTGTGACCCAGTTTTGCTGAATTGTAACTCACTGCTATGCAGTAAGTCCAATTTGGCATTGATAATATTACTGGTTAGATAACAAAGAAAAAAGCTTGGCAATTACTTCAATAGCAATTTTGGTCAAGCATCAAAAACTACAGCCTTACATCGTATATTTAATGTTTATGTGGTGAATACATAAAGACTCTGGATTTAAATACGAATTTGGACAATAAAGGTTTTCTAGAGATGAGAGCCTTGAATGTTTTGAAAGCTAGCATCAACTTGCGCCAACTTTCCGACCATTATGTGGAAGACCACATCATTTTCTACCATGAATTTCATTATCGTTTTTAGCACAGGAATACCATTTCCTATAGGTCACAGAGAGATCGCATATAAATTACGTAATTATTTGCAGCACAAAACACAATGCAAGTTTAGATTAGTAATTTGCGTTTTAATTTAATTTTATTCCATTGTGTCTCTAAGTCTATTTAAGAACTTAATATATTCAAATTTGTTTTTTATCCTAATTATTTCACAAACTTTAGTTTTCCTAAAATTTTTACTTGTAGTTTTTAAACAAGAAGCAACTTATAGGCTTATTTCAGATGTAACTAATAAAATATATTAATAAACTTATTACATGTGTTTCTTGTAGAAATAATATTTGATGATTATTAATTATATTACTAGTTTAAATCTCAATATTATGCTTAAAGTTAAATTCTGAAATTTAGAAATACAGTAACTGAAAATTGGTAAGCCATTCAACAAAAGGAGGAATTATTTTTTCTATATTATAAATCGATGTAAGTTCTTCTCTAATGCGGCCGCGCATTGCTATTTAACATTTGTAAACCTAGTACATTCTTCAGGAACTGGCATTACTTTTTAGTGCGGCACCACATAAGCGATACCAGTTACCGAAAGTAATTTAAAGCCCGGTTTCCACCCCTGTAAGTAGAATATTCTGTAAAACGCTCTAAGAAAATTGTGTGGAATAAGTACATGATGTTATATTCGAATCAATTGTAATATTAAAATCATTAAAGATGTTTTCAAAGTTAAAAAATGGGCTTTCAGTTTTTTAGGAAAAAAAAATTACTAAAACACAAATAAGAATAAATTTTTTAAAAAAAATTATAATTTTCTTTATTTTTATTAATATTTTATCGAATATAATATTTCTATTTTTTTTTTCATTAATATTGTAAGGAAAATCGTATTTATCCTTTATGGATAAACAACGGAAACACTTTGTATAAACATTATTAATATAACACTTTAATAAAAAAAAAAAAAATCCTAGCGGGTTATTACCTAAACCAATCAAAGAACAATAAAATTATTTATTTACAACAATTTAGTATTTAAAATAGGGAAATTTCCATATTTATATAAAACATCACGATATAGAACACATTTCTTTTATATTTCAGGGTTATAAGCTTGCTTACTTAATTATTTACTGTTAAATCGACTATGTGGATCCAAAAGTATCAAAAATATTTTTTCCTTAAAATTATCAATATAAGAAACTTAATTGATAATTAAAAAATGTACAAGCTCTATACAGTAGAACGTCGTTTATCCGAATCAATTGGGACCGGACATCGTTCAGATACGGTATTGTTCAGATAACCGAACACCGAATGCAATCTATGCAGTATATGAAACCGGACACTGCACGAATATTGAAAATCATCACATGCGGGAAACGTACTTGAAGAAAAATCAAAATAGGTGCAAAATGTCGTAATTTTAGCTTTATTGTGGAAATTAATCACTTATTTTCCGCTGTACTATTGCACACCTTCATTTTTTCGCTGCAATGTCTCTGATTCTATCGAGTAGCAGTAGTTGAGTAGGACAGCACTTTGATTGTTGTTAGTACCACTCCATAACTGTCTTTAACGCAGAAAACGCGTTAGCAGTTTTTCTTTTCTTCGAACCATCTTCTGAGTCAAGTTTTGAAGCAAAATTTAAAATAGTTTCTCGGGTTTTTTTATATCAGAAATTGCTGAGTTTCCAACATTATAAAACTGTTAGAGACGCTCCACTTTCTCCCTTCGCGAGACGGTTCAATATTTCAGGTTTTGTCTCTACGTTCAAAACGTTGCGCTTCCGTTTTGAATTCGAAGCAATAGCAGTTCACAATTCAACAAAAGAGCACGTATACACCCCTTACTTCGAAACAAACTGACCCAATATTCCGTGCAGATGTTTGCCAAATCACACAACTGAAATTCCCCAAATATACCTGACCTTGGGTTTTCCCATCACTTTTGGCCTCACGCGAAACAACTGTTGAGCATTGCTCTGTTCGAAAACGTATTCATATACAGTACATGTCGATGGTAAAAGAAAAATAAACTGGATAATAAAGATAAACGACGTCAGATGAAAAATAATTTTAATGTAGCTTAATCTATTTATTGTCTCTTTAAGCCAAAATTATATTTTAAATTACCACCTTCTTTGCTAAATATAAGATGGGAGGGGAAATGAAGTAATCTAGGTCTTGCAATAATTAGAAAAATTAACAATTGTTATGTCGCCACTTCTCATTTTAGAAGGGTTTTCTCTTGAATATAATTAGTAGAGCTTTACTTTGACATATTTTTGTTAGCTACTATGGTTACTATACATTATCTTGTAGTACATGAATTTGTTTTCTATGCAAACATTGCTTACGGCTATAAAATGTTATTAAAACACAGATTTGAAGTTCTAAAGAACACAAGTGAAACATTTAAAAAGAAAAATGTTTAAAAAATAATACATAATACATATTTCTTTGAGTTAATGACATCATTTAAAACAAAATAATAATTAATTGCAATTTGGTTTACAATTTTGAAATTAATTTTTTTTCTGAAAAATGCCAGTAATTTCTTTTTTCTTCTGGGAGAAATTTAATTAAATAAGTGTTTTTTTTTTTTCATTTTCTCTTATACAATGGTGTATTTTAACATTTCCAAACACTTTTTAGTTTGTTTCCCTTTGTGATAAATAATTTTATTTCACGCGTTTTATTTGTTGCACATACATTACTAAGCAGGAAAACGACAACACACACACACACATATATATATATATATATATATATATATATATTGCATATATTGTTCCTATATACATATATATTGCATGCATATTGTACATATATTACTAATATATATACATTCAAATTTTTTATTCTCCTCTCTCACAACAATATTTATAAATTTTATTTTAAAAATATTTACAATTAATAAAAATTCAATTTTTTATATTTTTTCCTTTTTAAATTTTATTTTGTATACTTCGAAAAGAATGTTGAAATAAAAATATACTGTGAGACCTTTGTATAAAACTTTTAAAACAATATAACACGGAAGATAAAATAAAGTTGTTAATATTGTATAGTAAAAATTTTTTTTAAAAAATAATGCATCCATTAGACAAGTATTCAGTTTGTGCGTAGCATTATCTTATGGAATAAAAAAATAATCGTTCGGGAATTTTATTTAGGATGTTTCCCTGCTTATAAAATTTTTTTATATATAAAATATCGGAATTAGTTTTTAAATATATAGTTAGTATTATTTTAAAAAACTTTCCCCTTTTTCCTATTATCAATTACCAAATCAGTTATAATATATTATATATATATTATATATATATATATATATAATAAAAAATTTTTTTTAAAAACGGTTTTTTGAAAAAAAAAGGTTTTTTTTTTTTAAATTGCATTTTTAAATTTTGAAAAGATTTTATCGAGAAATTTAAAATTATTTTCCAAATTTTCTTTAAAAAAGATTTGATAAGAAGATTTTTGTGTAAAGATTTGGAATCCCACTGATGTATATATTATAATATTGTTAGCTTAATTAAGTATCAAAAAGCTGTAAAGTAGAGAGAGCAAGATATCCAAGAAATATATTTATTCTTTCAAGGTTATAGATGTTTTTTGTCACTGAACCACTCTGGTGTGGTCTAAAAAGTCATTTCTGTAAGAAAAAGGATAAACAACTTAGTTTTTAAAATTCTTCAAGTTCCCCTGAGTTGTTTTTTATTTTCTTTTGAATACAATCAAATTGAACTTTAGAAAAGCCGTTTTTTATTTCCTAATCATTTTTTTTCTTTTTTTCGCAGAATAAATTAAGGTTTGAAAAGAATGCTAATGCCTTTAGTAGAGAGTATATAAGAATGCACATTGGATTGAAGATTTTAAAAAAAGTAAAATAAACAAATTACAATTCACACATCCATCAATGCATAGTTTTATTGTAATACCTAAGAACTTTCAAAATGTATCAAAATATATAAAAATATACATCGTCAGACCTCCATTTTTCAAAAATCTATTTTACAATTTCTATATTTTTTCGATTTTTTTTTAAAACCCAAAAACATTTCACGAATTTATACGTAAAATAATCTCCAAACAGAGAAATTCATTTTCTATTTAATGAACTTTTACTCTTACAGTTCGATTTTTTTTGCACAACATTTTAAAAATATTTCTGGACCTATACAGATGATGAAATTATAAAATCATCTAAACAATTCGACGTGGATTACAGAGTGAAGAAAATACGCCTGAAAGGATTTTAGTACATTGCAAACATATGACGTGTATTATGAGACAAAAAACATTTTTTTACACAAAGAACTCAAACAAAATTAACAGATTTTATGCGTACTTAAATTTAAGGACGCGTGTGTTAATATATGATTAAATCTACTTATTATAAAAAATGTCTGTCTAAAATTACTTTTATGTTTGGGGGGAATTATTAAAAATTAATTTTAGAAAAAATTACTTTTCGAAGAAAAAAGCTTCTTCTGGACATTTTTTTTTCCTTCATTTTTTTTCAGTTTTTTTAATTTGGGTGTATATAATATATATGTATATATTAATTTACAAAAGAAAAGATGTGAATATAATTGCTTCCATAATAATGTAGAGTTTTCATTAATTTAAAACTCGTTTTATGAGATTTATAAAGTATATTGTACGATGAATGAATTTGACGAATTTTCCACTTAATGAACTTTTTTGGGATGTATATATATATATATATATATATATATATATATATATATATATATATATATATATATTCTGCATCAAATATGCTTTTTGGAAACGAATTTCTACATTTTTTTACACCCTTTTCATATTCTTAGATTATATGATATGATGTGGGGATAATGTTCAAAACGTTTATGTACTTGTAAGTCATAGTATCCCATGTAACCATTTAAAAAATACTGGAATTAATGTAAAAGATATACTGTCTAAACTCTGCTTTGTAGAAAAGTGATTTTCTTGCATCCAATTAAAACAATTCCTTAATATAGAAGGAAATTTATAATAAATTAGATTTTAGATAAATTATTTTTTTTAGAATTAGCTACAATAAAATATTCAAAATACATCCTAATTTTAAACAAAACACATTTTAAAAACATTGATTATGAGGAACATTACAAAATTTCACTAATCTGTAAAAATATATATATACATTACAAAAAACAATCTTATATTAGTATACGAATTGTGCGAAATACAGAAAAGTGAAGTACTGTATTAAAAGTTTAAGAAAAATAAATAAATAAAAAGTTCCACATTTTTTAAATGTAGGGAAATTTCATGAAGTTAAAGCGTGATGAGGTCTTCTATTTAAGGAAAGGCATTCAAAAAACAGTAATTAAAATCATGTTTCTAAATTCAAATTTCATTAATTTCTTTCTTCTGATATAAACGCGATTAAAAATGACAGGGCTCTTTACGATATCCTTTCACGAGATGTGAAAATATTTTTATCGGAAATCTTTTATGTCATTGTAGAAGACGACAAGATAATGAACTTTGAAAGAAAAGCAGGGGAAAAAATTATGGTAGAATTGATGTTGTATATGGGAAATATAAAAATAGTTTAACAATCTCGTGTCAAAGGAAAAGATAGAGAAATACATTTCCCGTTAGAACTTTCTTTCTCGTTATTATTTTCAGCGAAAAATTACATGAACATTTTCTACAAAGCAGGCCCTTTTTTCATTTTGTCAAACATGTGAGTCGTTTAATATGTGATGAAAAGATACGGCATATTTTAGTTATTTGGTTTCCACTATCATAACGAAATTCCAATAATTTTCTGTCACTATCAGACATTTTTGTAGACATACGCTGGAATTAAAATTGCTGCTAATATAGTTGAATTTTGGAATACGTTTCTGACAAAGCGGATAATGTTAGATTTTTTATAAATAGAATGATTCAAAGTTATTCAGTTTTACGAGATATTTTCATTAAGTGTACTTTGTTAGTGCTTCTGAAATATCATTATGCATTTTGCAGCAAAATGTTTTGGAAGATAACAGTAATTAAAATAGTTTGCAGATCTATGGTTTAAAGTATTATGAATTAAATCATCGTATCTTACTAAAAATTTAGCATTTATCACCCTGCATAAGTTTAAATTTTGATTCACCAGACGTATTCCCACAGATTTAATCCATCATTAACTGCGCTTCCTGTTTCTCCAACCTTTTACAAAAATATTTTCTGTACGTACTGCATATATATTAACGTAAAAACTAACAACTGGATATGAATATATACAGAGAAATTTGTGTAACGTGAAAACTATTAAGGCGAAATACCTTTTAAAACGGGATACAACAGTCCTGACTAAATACTATGAATTTCCATGCATTTTTTTTTCTATTAATCCGAAACGAAAACGGCTTAGCACAAAAAAATTTCCCTTCTAGGATTGAACAAAGTACGGAAAACACCTGCCACACAGTCGAGGTTTAAGAGGGTTGTGATATGAAAAAAAGGTGGTTTTCACATGTTTCGTAGACAGGAGTTATTTCGTTATTCTGAAATACCCGCGGAATAGCTTGTGACAATAGCCAGTGTTATTAATCTAAGTTATTTTCACCCTCCACCCCTACAAACGCCACACAAAAATATTCGATGTAAGGGACACCTTCAAAAAAGTATTAAAAAGTATACTCAGTTATTAAGATGCACATTCCATTGTTGAAATTAGTAACAAAATGGATAGCATTGAGCAATTTGATGACATTTTGGTACTAAAAACGACAATGAAAAGAAAAATATCAGATTATTCTTGAAAAACTCAATAAATATTTTGTTTATCAAAAAAAAAAAAACTTGAGAAAATTTTGCATTAAATTCATTAATTATTTCTTTTGAATGTTTTTGTTTCATTGAGTTTTATTAAGTACATGCATATATACATGTCTATGTAAATGTGTATATATATATATATATATATATGTGTGTGTGTGTGTGTGTGTGATGAATCCCCAACCCTTCAAGTGTCAGTTGGGGTAAAACCTACCATAAGAACTCAACCCGCCTAACGCATAAGGACTTTGAATTCGAATTCGGCGAACTTACGAACCACGTGAACGAACGACGCACTGGCTCCTGATCGACGCTGAAAATAGGACTCGTTTTGTCATGGCTTGGAGTGTGCAGACTGTTTTGCTGAATATTGAAATAAAATATAATATGATAAACGGCTGCACGTTGCGTTTCTACTGTCAATCTAAGAATTATTCCAATACATGATATATATATATATCCTTTAAAACTAAAAAATAATTCAGTCCCTTCAATTTTTTGTTAAGCAATAATAACGGTATATAATTTTCTGGCTTAGGTATGTAGATTTATTTTTCCTTAATACCTTTTTTGCTTGCTATTTTGGCATTTCTATCTTAGTTTTAGTATATTTAGTATTATTCTTCTAGTTTCATAATTTTTGTCTTTAGAATTAATGGAATCTTATTCTAACACTGTTTTCTTTTCCATGCATTGCACTCTTATAGGCAAATGTATGGAAAGGCTGGCTGCCTTAAAACTATGCTTAAGCCTAAAGTCTTAGATCTGAAGATTAAAAGCTTGCTATTATACTATATTGGTTTCTTATTCATTAAATACAAGGTTTTAGATCCCCATGCTATGATGTGTTCTAATAAGAAAAGGAAAAATAAAATAGTCAAATGCATTTATCATATGCTAACGTTTCATTCGTCTTTTTTTTTAGTGACAACATGCGTATTGAAATAAACATACTGTAAATATATTATAAAATACTTAAATTCATTATTAATTCATGTACAATAATGATAATCAGTATTTTTTCCCTTCAATATTATAATAAAAGCAAAATGCCACTGACGATTTTAGTCAATTCCAAAATCAATTAATTTAGTCAATTAATTTAATTTGTATTACAAATTAAATTAATATATTAAAAATAAAAGTTATGTACAAAATGTGTGTGATTACTAATAAAAGAGATCAAACAAAAAGATAATAGTGCGGCTTCTATAATTAACAATTTTCATAATTAAAAATTAATAAAAATACCTTAATTTTTTTAGTTTCATGCATAAAAGGCTTGAATTGTTCAGATTAAATTTAAAATGAATCCATTGAGTATATTTTGCAACAAGTAATTCTTTGATGAAATGTTTCAGTTTTCTCACACTTTAACCTAGTCATTCCCGCGAATTATTGTTCGTTCTCAAATATTTGTTTCTACAAAAAATATTTGGCGCAAACCAACAAATATTTCTTTTTATCTGAATCGAAAATATTTAACTTGCTTTCATAGGAAAATATCAATTTTACCTAAAACTCTGCTGGCATATTGACATAACTTTTGATCGTTTTCGCCAAATACTTTCAGCAGATACGAGATCTTTTGTGGGTGACCTCTTTCGAATGTGTATTCCTTGAAGAATGTTGGGAGCAGTTTGACAAAATATTCTGTAATGTTCCGATACTGATGCACCAAAAATTCGAACATTTACGAAAGAGTTTTTCGATATTTTCTCATAGGTGTCCTGCCATTTCCTATATTCAGCTGCCTTCAAGAACTAGTTTTGGAACTTTTCTCTTGAATCACCCATTACTTTTTAAATCGCCTTTTTCTCCATTAGATTTTTCAAGACTTCCTGGTATACTTCATTTGAACTTAAAAACCTTTATATATAAAACTAAATACCGAAAGCTTTCAAGCGCATTAGCAAAGGAAAAAATATCTATTAATACGTGTTTTTCTTTCTATATTTCTAAAATTTCCTGAAGAATTTTTTTTTATTGCCAAAAGTTTTATAACCAAATGAAAGTTAGTCCTTAGAACTTCTCATAAGTTCTATAACCTTTTCAATAACACAAGGTTGTTAAGATTAAATTTATTAAATAATTATATAACTGTTTATATATATATATATATATATATGTAACGTCATGGCCGGTGTTGTATTTGTTTGTTTACCAGGGGTTTCACAGAAAAATCTTCAAAATTAAATTTCATCTTGTTTATTCCCACACACGTATATATAACGTAAGCGGACAATTCACAGTTGTATTTCACATTCACAGATATTTGATAAGAAGCTGAAAGCAAACACAATAAAAAAAGCGAAAAGCAGCAGCGACATTCTACATGATAAAACACAAAGACAAAGATACAAACAGACAAAAAAGTGATCACACAAGATTTTCGCTTTATATACCGGCCGTGACAATCGCGTGACTATTATGTAATAGTAGCTCTGATTGGTTAAAATGGGCGGGACACGGACTTTGGATACTAGTTGATTACGATTAAGATTAAAGCGTTAGTTTCGAACCAAAGAATAAAAGGTTGTTTAAATATTATTAAAAATAGTTAAAGAAAAGGATGCTATAGGGAATTATTATAATATATATATATATATATATATATATATATATATATATATATATATATAATTTACCTAAAGATAAAGTAGATAAAGAAAAATACATAGCAATTTGTAGTTTTATTAAATTTTTACAGCAATTTAATAGAAATATCATCATATAATTATTCGTGTCATCAGCAGACATTTGTTTTCCTTTTTCAAATATATTTTATTGCTACTCAAATTTATACTTACTGGACCAAATATAAAGTGCGATAAAACACTAATAAATTATTTCTTGACACAATAAACGGAAAAAATAAAAGCGTACGGACGGATGTTTTATTAGTAACGTCATTTAAAAAATTACAGTTTATTTTCCCTTTTAAATGTTTTTATTGATGTAAATGCGTTGGATATGCTTCCTATTTTGACATTCTGTATAAAAAATACAGATAAAATTATAATAAATTACTACAATGACCAGTTTCAGAATACTCCTCTATTAGTATGACAATTACCATTTAAAGGTTACTTTTTACTAATTAAAACGGGGAAATGTTTCCTTAGCCGTGAAAGGGTTAATAATTGAAAACAGAGCGATCATTTTGAAAATTCGAAATTATATAATTATACTTATTACAAATGTATAAGGACTTTTAAGCCCGAATAACATTACCAAGAAAAAACTAGGCTGAGCCAGTGTAGTAACTATTATTTTTTATTTCCAAAACAAATTAAAGGGATCAATTTTCTAAAAAATTTTAATCATCTGTAAATACTTTATCGGAAAAATTGTGAAATTTTATTCTTCTTTCACAAATGAAAAAAAAAAGTTTTCGAATAAAAAAGATAGAATATATTTTATAGGAAATATTTATAAAAAGTAGTCAGAACTACTTCAGAATCATTAAAAATTAACTTATTATAACTATATCTCTGGAAAACAGAAAAGTTTTCATTTAACTGAAGAAGACGAAGAAATGAGAAAATTTTGAAAATGTATTACAATGGAAGATATTGCTTGTAAAAACCATATCTTATTGCGATATTTTTTACCAAAAATATTATCTATATGTATAAAAATGGATGTTTGTGTATATGACCTCACTTCCCTCCAACACAGTTCAACCAATCTCTTTGAAAATTGGCATGTATTTATATTTGTTTGTAGAGAAGGTTTTAGTGCTATCCTCTTTGTTGAAACTCCCCACCAGGTGGCGCTATATCACATCAACTTCTTCACCGTTTAATCAATCTCCAAGTTGCCAACATGGTCGCCAAAAGTGATGCCAACTTGGCTCTATCGCCAACATTTCGCTATGTTTCCATTGAATCGCCATTACAATGTAAGAGAGGCATTGCTTGCGAATATTATATCTCTTAACATAAAATAAATACACCAGAAATTAATATTAACTTATTACACATCCAGATATAAATTATTTGCTCTATTTTAAACGTTCATTACACAAAATATGTATCAATGTGTTACTTTTGATGAGCAGAAATCAGCTTCGGGGAAGGTGTTTTCCAAAATCAACTCACAGGACAGTTACGGGACGTTATAAATAACAAAAAAAAAAGAGAAAAAAAATCATTTGTAACAGCTATTAGATGTACAGACTTAAATTTTAACAAAAATGGTTTAGTTGTTGTTGTTGTTAAGCTGAGATATGCAAAAGGCTTTTTTTTTTGTTGTTTGGTTTGCGATTTACGAAAAATTGACTCATTACAAACTTCTTTATTCTTCAATCTGTATTGTTTATTATTTCAATTCCCCCGTGCAAAGAATGGGTACACAAGCTAGTATATAATATGTTTTCAAAAAAACATCTCCGCATTCCATATTTTATTTCTTTCAAAAATAATTCAGGATAAAACACTGAAAAATGCTTTTTTTCGGATCTTCATATCTTACATTCCAATGAAATGGTTTCAATAAAAAAAAAGCATCTGTAACAAAATCATACCATTACTTCTTGACCCCCATTAGCCTCTACTATGTCGGTTGTTCCATCATTTTTCAATTTCATTTGAAGAGAAAAATACGAGGATCATATAAAGAATATTCCGTTCCCCCCAAAAGGAAACATGACAAGTAAAATTAATCCGCAGATAAAAACAGAACAGCAAAGCCGACCAGATAAATTAAATGGCAAGTCGTAAATAAGGCATTTAGTTCGGGGGAGGAAATTAATTTTAGGTAGAAGATAGTTAATCTTTTTGGAACATCTCCCCTTTAATTTTGATTTCCTGCTAAAGTTTATGCTTTTCAGGACCAATCTCTAATTCCTTTCATAAATCTGGATAATTTTTTCCTGCGTTTAGATTAGTGTTGTTTAATTTCCTACAACAGAAACAGGATGCAATTAATCACTGGAAGATGTGACATTAAGTATTCGGTTTTACGTTACTTTCTCCGGTTCTAGAATGTTCGGAATTTTGTAATTTTTTCAGATGTAGCAGTTTTCAATATTAGATGTCTTTTCCATTTTATGTCTTGAAGAATAATATAACAGCTTTCATAAATTTTGTAAAATTTGCATTTCTTTTGTTATGCTTTATATTTTAATTAACAAATAAAAATTTTCCTAACCATACAGATCATTTGCCCATAATTCATCGAATTTCGTATATTAAATTATTATTTTTCAACCATAATAGGGGCTTGAGCTTTGCTTAACATAAATATTTAAGTAATTATGGTACTTTTCCGTTTCGCCGGCGAATGCGATAAAAATACGAAAAATGATACAACTGATGCCAAACGGAATGTTCTCTCTGGTAACCTTTGCCACTAGATTTTAAAAACAAAGAGAGTTTAATCTCTTCTTATCATTATCAGTAACGGTTTTTTTTTCATAATACATCAAAAAAATGAATAAAACCCAAAGAGAACTAATATTTATTAATATTTTTATGTGCATATTGTGTTGTGTCGCCAATATACCAACTTGTCAAGATTTGCGCCTGTAAAACGGCAAAATATCGCAATTATGTATTTGTTATGTCTTGTAAGTAAAAACGATTTTTTACATTGCCTTTTTCTGTTTATTTTTCAAAGCAACATTTAGATAAAATAAATAAATAAACATCTATAAGTTTAAGTAATCAGAATATTTAGGTAATCTAACTTACAATTCAAATTTCAGGAATATTCATAAGTCTTGGAAAAGATATAACATTACAAAGTTTGTGAATAAAAAGCAGGTCTGCAGTGCGAAAAGAAGAATGGCCACAGTAGCCTTGTGGTCATGGTCACGAGCTCATGGCTGAAGTGTAATGAGTTCGATCCTTAGTGCCCTTTATGCAGAGGAGCCGATGCACGTTAAATCTGTCGTGCCTCCAAGTCAGGGCTGCGGTAGCCCAGTGGTCAAGGTATCGGATCATGGCAGGCATGTCATGAGTTCGAGACCAGTACCCAGTACCACTAAAGACCCGCCGTGTAGGGCAGCGATGTATGTTAAATCTGTCAAGAGCTGAAACGTCTTCGTTGGTGTGGTAGTTGAGAGGGGTGCCAGCCAGGTGTCATCCACGTCATGACCATGGTTCAAAATTACGAGTCCGTGCCAAAGCCCTGTGAGTTAAACAGTGCACGTTAATATTCACTCACTTACTCACTCGTGCCTCCAAGTCCTCCGTTAACGTGAGGAGTGAGAGGAGATGGGGGTGTCAACTTATATGTAGTTCTCGTCACTTGAGGTTGGTTCAAAATTACTAGGTCCTTCGCCAATAGCATTGCTTTATAGTGTGACGTTAATAAACACTCATTCAAGCGCCAAGAAAAAGTTTTCAACTTAAGTTATATTCGGCTAATGTTAAAGAATAGGGACCGAATTAGGAATATTTTTTTCAGATATAGAAGTACTCACACACACACACAAACATTAATATTATATTCTGGCTACACTATCCTGTAGAGAATCGCTTATTTTATCATACTACTCATTTTTATCCTAGTTTTTTGACACATTTTTTCTGTTATAAAATGTGTTTTGCATTTTTTTCCCTATACCGTAGTGTTAAATGAGCTATCCCTTCACATGTCCAAAGGAAAAACTAATTATTTAAGAAATATGTTCTAATTTTAAAAACACTATATTATAAACAAATGCATGAGTTACAATGTAAAATAAAAAAAATTGAGGCATTTTTTCTGTCTGAAAATGTGCTCCGCGTCATGTTCACGCTCTCGTGCATGTGGTGAAAACAGCCTTAATGAACGCTTTTATTCCAAGATATACAGCAAAACTTATATTATTTTAATTTGGGATCTTTCTGCCTTATTGCTACTCAAAAATAGGGAAATACGAAAAAAAATCAATTAAAATCCACTCGTGTTTTTCGATAAATCGTTTTTGTGACCAAACTTCCAATCATTTTTCTTTTCTTCTTTTTTCTTTTATATAATCATTGAGCACAACATTTTTTTTTTTTAATTTTTTTTTATCAGAACTTTTTCTCAAAATTTCTTTTGCAATTTTTCTACGTATATTTACAACTTGGAATACTTATCTTTGATTCAGTTTCTGAGAAAATTATCTTAATAATTACTGTAGTACTAAATATTAAATTTATAATTGTTTGAATGAAACGAGAATTTCTAAAAATCAAATGTATTCTTGCAAAGTAGCAGCTATCTTTTTGCATTACTTAACTGGACAATATACCTTAGATCCGGGGTGGGTATTACGTCGATCGCGTTCGACCGGCGGACCTCCAAGACATTTTGGGGTACCGTCTGAAGATTTTAACAGTTAATAATTATAAACGGAAATATTCAATATTGGCTGAAGTATGCAGACTATATAAGTCTTCTACTGACTATAACAACGAAAACTAACTTTACATAAAAATATTTAGATAAAAACTAAGATAAACTTGAGATAAAAATGTCCTTTTTTTATGTATTTTGAATTATTTAATAGTAAATGTATCATTTGATATTATTATAATTGTAGCTATTATTATTATATTTTTATTTTGAGTTTTGCTTTAAACGCAGTTTAAAAGTGTTAGTTTTTTTTTTAATTCTGTAAGTATATATATTCCGTATTTTTATTAATTTATAATAAATATTGTAGATCTTTTTTACTTCAGCACACCTACAACACTAGGCATTGGCGTTCACAAGAATTTTTCAGGGGGGGATCGAGGGTCGAAAGTCTACTATTCGGGTGTCATACCACTATACGCAGCAAACATATTTTTTCTTAATTTTGTAGAGATTGTTGGGAACAAAAAACAGTAAAAAATAAATTACTAAATTAATACTCAGCATTAAATAATAAAAAAGGTATTAATAACAAATACTTAATTAAGTTTATCGTACTGTATACATGGAATTAAAATCAATTGGTGCAAAAATCAAGGGTTTGTGGGGACGGTCTGGACCAGTGCCCCTCCTATGTGCGCCGCTGGCATTGGGTGGATCGCAACAGATTGAAAATATTAGAAGTAGACCACTCCCAGGAAAAGTCTGCCCACCCCTGCCTTAGATAAATTTAAAATACCCGGCTGTTTAAAATTATGATATTTATATAAACATCTTTTTTCTTTAAAAAAATGAGAAAAAAAATTTGCTTTATATTAATGTGCTATGATATTAATAAAAACCCAACCCAGTTGGAATAACGACGTCAAAATGTAAAATTCGAGAAAAACAATACATTATAAAAATGGCAAGATCAAATAGAATGATCATAGCTATTCTTATTGAAATAGAAAGACACATTTCATAGTTTCAGATCATAAGATAGATGCATGATTTGAATTTTAATGAGGCTTTTTATGCTAAGAATGGACATGTAACCGTACATTCCGAATAGAAAGTAGTATTAGGAATGACAGAATGCGATCTGTAACCTTTCATTTTCATGTGAAATCGATACTGTATATTCATATTTCAAGTAGCAAGACATTCAGCTTTTGTTCTTGTGTGGCAGGGGTAATCCCTTTTATGCCTATCTACAGACACGTCGAGGGAGTGTTAGTGATATCAATAACACCATTGCAGTCGACAAACAACACATTTATTAAATGTCATAAGACAACACGTGTAAAATCTTTTTTGTAGAAGATAAATCATTCGAATTTGTGAAAAGTTGCCTACAGTGCCATTCATAAATAAATAATTCCTTCAGAGGCGCCGTTGAAGACAATAGCATGACTGTTTTATTGAACAAGTTGTCAATATTTCATAGTTATAAAGTTCGAGTAACTGTGTATTAATATAAAAATATATCTAAATTAGATGCTTTATTAAACCAGCGTAATGAAAAGAAAAATGCTCGTATTAAAATTTAGTATTATCAGGAATAAAAAAATGCGTAATAATTATAGCCCTGATTTTGTAGACTGTTTCAGGATAAATCACAATTATCATTTGATTGTATACACATATTTCCCGCTTTAACTTAAAAAAATTATATGACTTCGTATGACTTTTATATAATTTTTAGCCATTTTTTTTTTAATATTTTGAGAATGAATATAGGTGATTGATTTAATTTCAAAGATATTTCTGCATCTTTGAGGCATTTAGAAATCATTTTTTTTTAATTCTAGCACCTATTCTTCAGGATTCCTAACCACAATCTACTTTGTTGTTGCATGGAGGAAAGCCTGTTACTTATGTAACTATTTCTATTAGTTTATATGTTGAACTAATTTAATGTTTAGAAATATTTGAAATATATTAATTTATATTTTAATCTTTACAGAACATAAGGTAACACATTTCCAGCAATTTTTAAGCTCTTACACTCAGACCACTAATGATATTTATTTGGAATACAATCAAGCTACAAACTTTTTCTGCAGAAATTCCTCGAGAAAATGTTGTTAATACATCACTAAAACAAATTGACTTTCTTCAAGGGAGTATAATTCCCCGAATAAAACGTACAATGAATTTAAATAATTGAATTAATATTTGTTTAAGTTAATAAAATATTATTTACACATTGTTTTTAAAATACTTGCAATTTTTAAATGATTTTTGTTTGAAATCATTATAATAAACACTCCTTATTGCAGATCTTAAATTATCGTAATCCTGCTTCGGAATAGTAATTTTCTGATCAGGCTCCACTTTAGAGATATTTGTAAACACAGTGGTTTAAAAACAGAATTTTCTTCAAAAATTTCAAAAAATTCAGTGTATATTTTGAAGAAATTCCGCTCACACACACACACAAAAAAATGATAAATGAATAAAAAATTCTTTGAAACGGAAAAATATGTTGCAAAATACACATATAAATCTTTTAAGGAATAATTAATTACATTTGCAGACTCCTGCAGTTGTTCTTCTGGTTTCTCCTCAGTACGTTTCAGGAATCGCACAAAATGCTCGTAAGAAAAGTGATCAAGAGCATAATGTATCAGTTTCAGAATTACAGACGAGGAAATTAAACAACTATTAGAAGGAAATAGAAGCTAACTGCATAATACATATAAGCAAAAAACTACATGTACAATGAAATACTCATGTAGTTCAATGGCTTATATCTTTAAAGCTTTTAGTTTTTAGAAGGCATCAGACATAAAACCAAATTGTCTCAGATATAAAGTTATAGTATAAACAATTCTTTA
>BMAV01009982.1:106453-117685 GCA_019973955.1 Trichonephila inaurata madagascariensis
TCTATTCTGAATATTTTTGGATGTTTATGATTATCATTTGTTTTCACTATGTAACATCTAATTTAGTTAATAGAATTATTTGTATTGAAGCATACAATTCAATATAGCAAGCACTTAGAAGAACGGTCTTATTTAACAAAAAAATTAGGTATGTCAATAGTTCTTTGGTATTGCCCATCGGTCATTTATTTTTTTGGACTTGTTCCTATAATTATTAATTACATTTTACCAAATACCGTTGGTATTTGATTAAACAACACTTTTGATTTAATAATAATAATAAATTATAAGACCAATAGTCAATTTAGGTACTTCACATTTAATTTTGGATCACATATTTTTCAAACATTGCGATTTCTACTTTAATGTATTCTTTTTAAAGCAACATTTTACAGGTACAAGAGAAAACGTTTGGTAAAGAACCAAAAAAAAAGGTCTGCCAAAAAAAATTTATACGAAAAACAAGGCATACATAATTTAAATTCGCATGAAACATTTTACTTCATTTTTATATCATAATATAGCTCTTAAACCTTTATACTCTTATTATTACTATCAGTCTGCTGTATTGTGCTATAAAATTTAAGAAATAAAATTGAACTGTTTTTGAAAAGGATGATCTTAAGTAAAACAAATGTGGATATTTTTTTCTGCAATGGGGCTGCGTATTGGTATTTCTACCTTTGCAGACCTAGTACATAACTCAGGAACTGGTATCACTTTTCAGTGCGGCACCACATTTAGGTGATACCTATTACCGCAAGTAATTTTGACCCCCAGTTCCTTCCCCAGAGGGAGGCACCCGAGCTCTGCCGATGCGAAATTTGTACTTAGGAATTATAATTTTGCCGAGGGCATTGAAGACAAACGGACATTCGAAGGAACTTTCTCATGCCGTATAATCATACGACATGGCCGCTGTCGGTTTTCTGCATCAGAAAAATCCACCAACATCAGCTGGGGTTGAACCCGTAACCTTGGGTACAAAAGGCCAGCGGCAAATCAACTACGCCACCCAGCCAGCTATGTGGTTTTTAGTTTTATTTCAACACGTTTCCTAAAATATTTTGATAACTTTGAGTATCAATGTACTATTCAAATATCATATCCTTATACTTTTATTTATTTTCTCTGCTATTTTTTATACTTGAAAATTAAAATAACTACTAACAAACATTCAATAAATAAAAAATATTAGTTTCACGAAATTGCAGGATTAAAAAAAATGGACATAACTTTAAAGGAATTCCTTTAATTCCCACTTCCATACATACTCCTTTCCAATCCATTTAATAGTGGATAACTTGATTCAAATATGACAGTAAAATTCGAAAATTTTGAGTGAATTTCAATTATATAGGGATTAAGGAGAGCTTTATTCCAGGGAAAAAAGTTAACAATATTCAACGTTATACGATTATCCACATATTCAATTTCTGTTCTCAATGTTGAAACAGCTTTACTACCATTAGTACCGAGTTTAAAGTTGTAACACATAATTATACGAATCTTTAATTTAATATCTAATTATTTTAAAGAACAAAAATATGCAAAATATATTTTAAAATAAAAGCAACTAGTTTTAAATCCACACAATTACATCAGAAAGCTCGCCAGACAACATTACCTCGCGTGTCCCAAAAGAGCAATTAACTTGCACAAAAACTTTCATTACCGTCTATACATTTTGCATTTTAACAACCCTGACAGGGTGTAGCGTGTGGTAATCAGTCATTTGTTGTGTTTACGAAGTCAACAGTTAATTAGGAAGTGACAGCGGAAAATCAGGGAACTTCATCACAGAATGACTCCATGTTGTATATAGCAGTCCCCAGACAGAACCTCAAGAACCACCCATGATGGATTGCTGAGGGTTTTCACCAATCGAATCTATCACTTGTGACGTTTGGATGAAAGAGGCTTTTGACAATATTCTATCGACATTACCGTTGGGAGACTTTTCCCCACCCTGAAGACTTGGCAGGGGGCGTTTTTAAGTAACGGATTATCTGGTACTATGGATAACAACACTTTATTGGCTGAAATACTTGGAATAGTTGAATTCAAGTTTTTCGTTTATATATTTCTTTAAAATATTTAGATTAACAACCGAGGGCGTAGTAATTAAGAAAAAGATAGAAATTCATGGTGGCATCTCATCCATTTTACAACATATTTTAAATTGATATAGAATACATATTTAATGTTGATTTTTTTCTAATTCAAATAATATTATGTATTAATTTCTCTTTTTCATCTAACATTTCATTCTGCAAAAACGGTAAAGACTATTTTCATGTTTGTGTAATGTATTAGTACTCAGATCCTCAAGAAATACAATCAAGTTGCAACGTTTATTTAGAACATTGAAATGTTTAGTGTTTCAATAGATTTAACAGCATGCAAATATCTGGAATAATTTAAATTCGAAGAATAATTAGAAAAATAAAATGAACACCAAGACAAACAAATCATTATGATATATTTTTGGCTCCAGAACATACAAAGAAGATAGCTAAATTAAATAATATAAAAGCCTGAAAAGACGAAATTAACTGCAACTTTAATCCTACACTATTATATGTCTTGAATTTTTGAGTACGTGTAAATGAGAGTAGAACGTAGATTCATTCGGAAAAATATATAATGTCTTGCGTTAATTCCTTTTCTACAACCTAATAAAAAAAATTTTTTAAAAATAATTTCATTTTTGATACAAATATCTTTTTTTATTGAAGTTCTTTTCTGGATACTCTACAGCTCTTTGCTACATGAAGAGTGACGTAGTCAAACACGCACATGCGCTTTCTAATTCATATGTTACATATCCTGTATTTTATTTTCTATACTATAATGATGTATGATAGTATTATGATAATCAACAATACATGATATCGTTGATTTCTTTACTTGTATATTTAAGTTGAAAATCAGTGTACTAGGTTTTATTTTCTGTAGATGTTCTTCAATGGTTTCAGGGTAAATAATTATATGCCATAACTTAATTTCTAAATTTTAAATATTATGTAGCGTATTTTAGAAATTCCAGACATATATTTTAGTATAATGTTTCTGAAAAAGCCCGAGAAGTTACCCGAAAACCCAAATCTGAAAAGAAATGCACTTGACCCCTGATCAAAAGGAAACCATTCCTTTCGAATCCCTATCCAAACCATAAGAAAGATGCAAATCAATAGAAAACTTACAAAATCAAATCTCAGCAGAGCGGAGTATTGCTATAAAAGAAGGACCATAAACTTCGCGTTTTGCAGAACTTTTCATTCGACTACTGTTCGTCGCCAGAGGTGGAACGATATTAGAATGCTAAAAAGGTCTCTATACATTTTATGTACGGTTGCCGATGGCTGTGGAGGGTCTATTTCAACCAAATTGCCTGATATGTTCTTCCTGAACTTCGGGTACGAGATGCCTGTTCAGTCAGGGAAGGACTTTGTTATCAATTGTCGCAATTGCTGACGTTCGTAAAAAGCCAATAATCGTCTAATAATCACGAGAATTTTACCATTCATTTATCAAACCTGAATCGCACATTGTTATCTCTTATTGGAGCAATTGTTTCAACCTCTCTGCTAATAAAGATTTTTCCCTTAAAAAAGCCTCTTTACTTTTAACCATAACGCTTCATTTAGCGATTGGGTGATTGCCTTCAGAACATCCATTGTATTGGAAATTTTATTTGTTTTGGTGACGCCTGTCCTCACTTTCAGTTTGAACTATCATTTCAGATACAACCTGTGTATATGCATGTATGAGTTGTAACAATGAACCACCCGCTAGATCTATCCTGTCTAACTTGGATTTTCATTAGTTCAACCAAATTAGTACTTTAAGCCAGAACAACGCATCAATAGCAGTCCATATGTCCGTCTCTACAAACAATATATAAATGGTGAGTAAAGTAGATGTTTATAGACAGTAGAAAATTCTACATAATTTTACTACATATTGATTTGTGTCAGTGGATCTCAAAGCAACATTGTTCTTTTAACTTTTAGAAATCTACATTCCACCAGTTGTTAATTCTCTCGTTCAGAAGTGTAATAAAATTTATTCATTCTCTGTAACTTATCTACATATCGCAAAGTCATTAGTATTGATAGATTAATAAAAATAAATTATTACTATTTCTTGAAATTTTGAGTTCATTGAAATATTTCCTATACTCATACTGTCTTCGGATCTTCCCAGAAAATCTATTCATGAGGAACACTTTCACCTTAACCAACATGAAGAGGAGGTAACATGACAGAATATGCATATATACTGGAATTCTGGAATTCTATTTTATCAATATCTATATATAGCAATGTGTTATTTTTAACTAAATTTATCATAATTATCCCTCGATCACTCGCGCGGGGTGTTCTGTACACCCCAGCAACAAGAAAATCCTCCCAGGATTCTATAAAGAATGCGCAGAACCACGATTTTTTCTGTAGCTGCACATTTTAGGTCATTTGACCTTCAGGACTCTTTCTCGAACGATTGGAATGTAATGACCTTCAAAAGTTTATCTGGGGGGCTGAAAACTCCTGGGATAAGTTGAGCATATGTATACAGTCTGCTCTGAATGTTTGAAAAATGATTAAAATATTATTTTTTTACTTTCTACTATCATTATATCTCATTAATTATAAAGTATATTTATTACTGGTATATACGTTTTTTATATACTGGTTTATGAAAAAATATAAAATTATGTGTTTTAAAATGAAAATTTCGTATGTTTAGTTTAAATTAATGTTAGTCTCATTTGTATGCAATAAATTTAATAATTTTATTTGTAGAATACAAAAAACATCTTGCACTTTATAAATATGTATCATAATGACTTAATTTTATTTTCATATTTAAATACACGTGTTAAAAGTTTGGGGTGTTCTCTACACCCCGCGAGTAACGACGGTAGCAAAAACAGGCGCGAGTGACCGTGGGTTATGTATTATATAGCGATAAATCTAATATATATTTAAATTTTAATAATTTTATTAGCCAACGTATTGAACATGGTTCAGCTAACTTTCTTTACAATTATATTTCTAATAGCTCACAGTGAAATGATAATATAATGAGATAATGTGACAATTTATTTATTTTTTTATTATAATTATTATTATCATATATTTCTTAAATTATTTTTATTTGTTATACAGTTAATTAAAAGATGCTGTCATATGTTTCATAAGTTCATATTATTATAATTTATTTAAATATCAATGTGTATATTTGAGAAACCCTTTTATTTTCTATAAATTTTATATCAATATTTATAGTTTTTTAATGCATATACATAGATTTAATTTTATTTTATCATAACTTAGTAATTTTAATTTATGCGGTACTACTATAGTACTTTGTATCTGGCGGGAAACACAATTTGTTGCAGTA
This sequence comes from Trichonephila inaurata madagascariensis, assembly GCA_019973955.1. NCBI lineage: Eukaryota > Metazoa > Arthropoda > Arachnida > Araneae > Nephilidae > Trichonephila > Trichonephila inaurata. The sequence goes on from BMAV01009982.1 coordinate 111,863, forward strand.
CGCACGAAGTAAGTGTTATCCTCTATTTTTATTGCATCGATTTTAATTCTATACTAGTAAATACAAGTGGGCTATAATTTTATCCTTATATTTTAATAGTTTGGTGTATTTTATTTGTAATATTTAAATTTATCCTAATAGTATTCCTTCCTTTCCCTATGGCCCAGAGTATAGGTAACCTACAAGTGAAGGTTCGTTAGCCTCAAAACTTTGTTTAAACCTGCAGTCTTGGTTCCTAAGGACAGGAGTTTGCTATTGTACTACTGTGGTTAATATTTCCTACTATCTTGACTAGTTATACTAAGATTTTATAGCTATTTTTTGTATATTTATAGATTACATATATATCTTATTTTAAGCAATACTTAATCTATAAAAAAGAACCATGAAGTTATTTTACCTTGTGAATATACCTGATATTCACACACACACACACACACAATTTCTAGTACATAAATATACTTTAAATTAAATGAGAATAATTATTATATTAAAAAAAAATATTGAAATAGTATAATGATACATTCAATCCAAAGCCGCATGTAATGTAACATAAAAGTAGTTAAAAGTGCGTCATATCACGCGTTTTGAAATAAAATAACAATCCCAGATGCAATTTACTGTTATTTCCAGCAATTGATTGCTTTTGAAAAAANAAAAAAGCTATTTTTAAGGGTTCTTCTTTCAAAGTACTTACGATTTTATTTCTACTTGACATCCAATTCTCCAATGGGGAAAAATAAATCCTGTTAAACACCGTTTACTTAACGGTTTTACTGGATTCAATTCGCAGATAAAAGTTTTTATTTATTCTTTACTAAGTCGGAATAAGTAGGTATTTTGCTGCGTTATTTTTTGAAATGGGACATACAGAATGGTGAAGAAATTTTTTTTTTTAAATTGAAGGTGATATTAAAATGACGAATATTTGCGAATATTGTTGGATTATGAGACATAAACAAACTAAATCAACTACCTTTACTGAAATATATATATAAAAAAATCTCTGTTTTTAAAATACAACATCTATGTTAAATTTATTTTTATTGTTACTTTATTGAAACTGTTTTTTTTCTACAAACAAACTCTTTACAGTTCTAAAAATAAGCAGTAGAAGTATATATTAATAAGTAAGCACATAAATGTATTACATACATTAGATGCAGAGTATTTCTTAGATTTTCTCAGTGTTTTAGATATTTACAAAATTTACAGAAAAAAAATTGGTAACCTACTGCACTCTGGCAACACCTATCTACACATTTTATATTATATTATCTAATAACAAAAAATAATATTAACCTGCAGTACTCTACAATAATAACTGATACATTTTTATCGTATGCTCTTGTACATTTACTGAAATCAGCAATTATTAGCAAACGCAGAAATCTATGAACTGTTTGAATTTCACCATTGTATGGAAAATTTAACACATTTATTTTCAGATTTCTATTATTAAAACTTTATAGAAATTAAGTTTAAAGAATTTACAACACAAGCTTGCATTCTAGATACAGTTTTATGAAGTTGCCATTCGCATTTTGTAATTACAAAACTATTTATAGATTCTCATTCATTTACTTAGGGAAACTAATACCGTCCGACAGAAAATAGTACTACAAAATCGACAGGGGAGAACATAGATGCATACAGAATAACAAACTTACATTTATATTCATTATGTACTCAGTTCTTATACAATAAAATAAAATAAAATTTCCAATTAAATTAATTCCTAAAATTAAATTAAATTCCTAAGTACAATTTTCGCATCGGCAGAGCTCAAGTGCCTCCTCTGGGGAAGAAACTGGGCGTCAAAATTACTTGCGGCAATTGGTATAGCCTATATGGTACAGAACTTAAAAGTTATACCATCTCCTGGGGAATGTACTAGGTCTGCAAAGATAGAAATACCAATCCGCAATGCCCCTCCCCCTCATTAGAGAAAAAAAATATATAATAAATGCTTATAATTACAGAAGAAAAGGTGAGATAATGCATGAGTTTTTCTTAATTAAGCGGGGATGTAAATGCAAAGAATAAATGTACACAATATTGCATCACCCGCGTATTCGAATCAAAGACCTTTACCGGAAATCATATGATTCTATCAGTTTCTGGTAGAACAAAATTACGAAAGGCTGAGATCTCTTAAGGTATCCGACTACGTTCGGAACCGCGATTTTGCAAAAGCGTATAAATGAATACTATTTATGATATTTAGTGTCACTAAGATTAGAAAATGTATATAAAATTGTTTTAAGAATACTGTCACAGTAAAAAATTATTTAAGTACACTATTTTGACAAAAAAATGAACCTCATTTCAAAATATTCTCCTTTTGTGAAAAATGCTTCTATTATAATAATATGTTGTCTGTATATAGCTCAGACCTCTGTACACAGGCTCAACTAGTATTTTTGAATTATATAACTTAGAAATGGGTTTATCCATGTGTTACAACAACAGGGGAGAAATTTTAAGAAAAAAAACGCCGATAATTTTCAAATGGCTGTAACTCTAAAAAGTATGAGAATGTTTCAAAAATCATTGTTGAGCCTCTGTACAGAGGTCTGAGCTATATACAGGGAAAATATTATTATAATAGAAGCATTTTTCACAAATGGAGAACATTTTGAAAAAGGTTATTCTAAGTTCATTTTTTGCCGAAATATTGTATTTAAATAAATTTTTTTGTCAAAATGTTCTTTTAAAACAATTTTATACATGTATTCTAATCCAAGTGACACTAGATTAGAGTACATGTATAAAATGATCACACTCATGAAAATTATCCATTTATACGCTTTTGCAAAATTACGGTTCTGAACGTAGTAGGATACCTTAAACGAACAAAAAAGGTTTTTGTATACGTGCTGTAAACCGCACGTGATATTGTCCTGCATTGCTGCCTATTGTGCTGCTTGTTTCATGTGTTAGTTCATTAATAAATATGGAAGCTTAAAGTACATAAAAGCCACCGCATCGTTTCTATGATTGTAACAACCATTTAAAAAGAATTACCTCAATACCAAAATGTGTTAAATCAAGTCCGTAATTTTACATACGTACGCACAGTCATATATAGGATATTTTTTTTACTGTAATTTATTTAATATGTGTATATATAAAGACTAATTATTCTCTGTGAACTGTCTTACATGAGAATGCATATTTGCATGTTGCGGAAATAACAACAAAATTGTTCACGAGTTATGTAAGCCTCTGAAAAGTAATAAAGAACGACGAAAAAAGAACGTAAAAAAGAGAATATTGAGAGACAGAGAGAGAGGTAGTATCAAAATTGAAATTCCCCTTAACAAGAAAATTTTCCATCTAAATAGTAGGAGATTTTTTTTAGAAACATTTTTGCAGGATGTAGTTGTTGCTTTCTGCTGCCATATGATAGAGAATTTAAATATATATCAGAAAAGATGTACCTTGTATAAAAAAACTTTGTAATAATGTTAATTTGTTCCAAGAAACTATATATATATATGAATTAATTATAAATTTTTCCTTCATTAGATTCGTATTTTTGCGGTAATATTTCAAATAAAGAAGAAAACTAATGTTAAGTTATGTTAATTTAATGTTGTTGTTTTTTCAGATTTAATTTTCAATTCAAAATATAATTGTGTTGCTTTCATCAAATTTCGACTTAAAAGCTACAATAGCAAAGTAATTCTATTCACTCATTTCAAAATATAAGGAAACATGAATGTTGTTAGACATATTTTACAACTTCTTTTTTACTTTGAATATTACGAGTAAATAAATTTCTTAAGAATGCTACTTTTTCCCATAATTCTACTATTAACAATATCAAACAAAAAATATGAATGTTCCCAAGAAAAAATAATATTGAAATAGTTTCCATATCATTTGTATGCTAAAATAATTTTATTTATTCTCTGTAAAATATTCTACTTACAAAAATTTGATTACCGATATATAATAATGAGTTTTCCACATAAAGAAAAATAAAATTTTATTGAACCTCAGTAAAATATCGAAATTTAATATCCAAGTATTTGTCTTTAAATATAGAACATAGGAAAATAACATTAAAGTAATTGGATGGTTAAAGTAAAAAATATAATAAATGGAATTACATCTCTCTTTATGCAGAGTATGAGACGAAAAAAAAAACCAATATGAGAAATTGAGATTTTTATCACGCAAGCGTTTTGGGAAAGTTTAATCAACATGATGAAAATTATTTTTAAATCTTTTACATGATTTAAAAAGCTGAATGCGTTTCATTTTTCTATGCTCAAGTCTCAAATGCGTTTTAAATCTATTACCCTATATCACTGAGATGCTCCCTCCGTTGAGCAATTTAAGGATAAAATTGAATTCCGTAAATAAGATCAGTTGGTCTTTAAATCTGGGGCCTGTAAAGCTTACAGGATATTTATTTGATCCACTTTACATGCTTTCATTAGATTTATTAAAAAAGTGAGCAATGCATTTAAATGAAGTTTAAAAAATGAGTAATCGAATATACATATATAGATGTAGAGCGAATGAGAGTTAATTCTCTTATATTCACTTTTTTCAAGGGTATTAAGCATAAAATGAATTTTTTTTTTACCAAAAATATATACCTTAAATCAAATTCTTCAGGGAAATATTCTTTAAAAGGCCTCGTAATTTTAAACTGAGAGACGAGTAATTTAAAAATTCGTTGTTCAGTTTTCATCTAGGTTGTTCCATAGAAAAATAAATATTTAAAAGTGAAAATGGCTTAAAAAGATGAGAATTCTTTTTTTTAGATAATGCTAGTATTAAAAAGAGATGAGAAAAAAATATTTACTTTTCGAAAAGTAGTTTTTAAAGTTTTATGCATCCATTTATCTGCTTCTTCTTTAAAATCCCGTCTAAATATTTTTCAGATTTTTTTTGGAAAGAAATATGAGAACTTTCAGTATTTTATATATGCAGATAAACTTAATAAATATATACGGTGGAAATTTATTTTACTACATTAATAGAAAAACATGTTTTTAATTATTTTCGGACAGTTTATATTGTGCAATATTAGCCAAGCACTTCATTTCCTACTAAACACATGTAACTTCAATTGTTTGACTTTATAAAACATACATAAAAAGCGGAGAAAACACCTTTTACAATAATCATTTTGATCTACATAACTTTATTTAAAATAAAAAATAATATTTTATTTGTTGAATGGAATATGAATGATATGTCCTCTTTAGTTTAAAACATTTACGCCGTTTTATCTCGAGCACAATTCTGTGTCTTGCATCAAAATAAAATAAATATATATTTATAAAAAAATTTTTTGAAATATGCGCCAATGCTTAAAGAACCTTTTTCGAATTCAAGTTTCTAATTTATACATTCCGCTCTTTTATTATTATTTAAAAGTACCTATCACTTTAAAATTACTGTTCCATAGATATTGATAATCATCCAATAAATAATAGACCAGATATCTTCTTACTTATCGATTTCACATGGTCAGAGCTCAGGTGTCTCCCTCTGAAAAGGAAGCTAGGCGTGGAAGTTACACTGCGGTAATTAGTATCTATCTATCCGGTGCCACACTAAAAAGTGATATCAGCTCCTAGGGAATGTACTAGATCTGCAACGGTAAAGTACCAAATCTCAGCTCCACTTGAAAAAAGAAATCTTCTTGCTGATTATTGGGATTTTAGAATATTTGTATAAGATTTTTGGCACTAATAATTTATTATTAAAATATAATATTTTCGTAAGTTTTTCATGTCTTTTAAATTTTTTGTTATTGTTTTAGAAATCTTTAGAAGTTCTAAACGCTTGATTTTTTTT
>BMAV01009982.1:118143-141874 GCA_019973955.1 Trichonephila inaurata madagascariensis
TATTTAAACATGAAGATCTATTTACCTGACCTGTCCTTGCGATGTCACAGTAAGTTTGCTAAGGTTTAAAATGTCCTTCTCATATACCAAAAAATGCAAAATAGGATGACGTGAAAACTAATTTCGCGAGGATCCAAATATTGACAAGTCCCTAAGGGTGTCAAGCAACACTGCCCTTTTTTTAATCAAAGTTAACGTAGCAGATTTAATTTCCATCCAATGATGAAGCTTCAACTATTTCGGAGACTTTATTGAAGCATTTAAGACCTTATAAATCTTGAGTCTCATAAACGTTTTGCTATTCGACATCTTTTTTCCTTTTTATGTTTTAAATTTCTTCTTGACGTTCAAAGTGATTGAGTATTATCGCTCTTGCCAGGAAGAGCGTTCATTCTGAAAGAATCGTATTAAATCTGAGATTGTTCTCGGAAAAAGAACAATATTTTTACTTGAAATGTGTCAGATGAAAAGCCTCCTGAATGCTAGCGAGATGGTGAAGTTTGATATAGGAAGAGAAAGACTATTTACATGAAACTTTGAAGTTTTCTTAGATCATTTAATGTGTTTAGATGCAATATTCTATTAATTTCCTAACTACTAAGAAGTTTCCTTATTCATGTCTTAGAAATGATTTTTATTTTAGAAACACACCACTTCAAATAAACAAAACATGAATTTTTGGGGGCGAGAGGGAGTGTGAATATAATTCTCTGTACTTTATTTATATATATAATTTGTTTTAATATTGAATTTTGCATATTCATATGGTTAGAGAATATGAAATTTTTTTTTTGATAAATCGATGTGCAAACCATGTTTGGTAAATTGGTCTCTAAGGTACTACCTCAAAAAAGCAGGACCAAAATGGCATATTATAAATCTTTAAAATAAATGTTTGAAATATTGAAAACTTTTAATGTATTCTTTGTTTGTCATAAATCAAGAAACACAAGTTTTGTTTGAATAGTCTTAAAATCAGGTCTAAATTGTAATAAAAAATCATCTGAATAATCTGTTTATTGCCTTATGAACTACAATTTTGTGAGGCTAAATTTAGTGCAAAATTAAAATGAGTGTTAATTGGATTTAAGGGAACACGGGTGTACTGAATTTTTTTTTTTTCATTTTTGCATACTTACATGAAAATGTTCATATGTATCTTATTTAAACATAAATGAAGTATACATTTAAGAAGAAAAATATATTTTACTAAACAAACAATTACTTCAAATTTTAATATACTCAGAACAAAATAACGGTTTTTTCCGGTTTTCTGTTCGAAGCTCTGGTTATACAGTTAAATATGTTTGTTATAGTTCTTCCTCTCAAACATTTCCTCGAAAATATAATTCGGTGAATAAAGTTATTGTGTGTGTGTTATGTGACCAAGTCATCCCTCCTTACTTATATTACAGAAAATTAATCGAGTCTCCCCCTTACTTATTAATATAGTAATAAGTTACTTAAGAACATAATAAAACAACATTAATTCTATTGAAAGTAACGTAAAACATGTTTTCATGTAATATCCAAATATGACACATTAATCCTTAATACCAAAAAAAAAAAAAAAAATTTTCATTTTCAATTATGCAAGGCTAGAATGTCTTTCATTTAAGGCATACATTTTCATCTAATCATAAAAACCGGGAAGTTCCTGATGTAATGACAGTTTCGGTGTAATTGAGAAAAAAAAGATCGATTACCCAATATCTATAAACTTTTGAATTTCCTCCTTTCATATGAGTCAAATAATAGAACTCAGCCTCTTCATATTCTACATGAAAAAAATAAATAAATAAACTCCGTTCATTTTCTTAGCAGAGTCTATTATTTCTCAGTTTTTCGATGAGCTTGGGAGGTTCAGAAGATTTTATTAATATTAATGACCTCATCTGTAAGGCTGTGCGTTGAGGCTTCATTTTGAAGGTCATTCGGATCAAGGTAAATAATCGCTCAAGTTCTCAAAGGGTGTGTGAATTTTCACCGTTTGTGTGTGAAGTCATAAGTGAAGATTATTTTAGCATTTAAATTTAGATTAACAAAGATTTTTTTTTTTTAGATGAAAATTTGTAGATTAGATTTTTTCCTAGAAAATGAATGTAGGTGGGGCAGTCTTATGTTTCATTTTCCGGCTTTGGGAGATGTTCTTTTTAGTCGGTTTTGATTGAATAGAACCTGATTAGTTTCGCCAAACTGTTGTTAGGATTGAAGGAGGGTATAATTCCTACTTTTAGTGTGACAGTATAAAAAAAGAGTGACATCTAGTTTTTCTTAGTTTTTCGATTAAAAACGTTAGTCTTTTTCCCCATGAATTTATTACTACCGATTTAAGCAAGAAGTTATATATATATATATACTGTTTTGCGTTTTAATTGCTTTCTTTGAAAAGTAATGCATATTATAATGAATTCGAAGTATAAAAATCAATTACTCCAAAAGCAACGTTTCAATCTTTCAATGTTAACGTTTCAATCAATTTAACAATCAGTCATCCTGTATTAATGTCGTATATTTTTTTAGTGTGATATGTTAGTTTCTGTTGTTTCTCGATCTTCACAGTATAATTTTCCTTTCTTATAGCAATTAAAAATAAAAAATTACGGTCAGAATATATATATATATATTGGGGAAGTAATGTACATGTTTCTGTATTCAGAAATATTGTTATTAATCATATACAACGCAATAAATTTCTAGTGTCAAAAAAATTAGAAATAATAAAAAACTAAAAACATTTTACTAAATATTGCTTAAATCAGAAATACCCAATTAATTTTATTAATAGTTATATGAATAACGCTATTCGAAACAGTAAGGATTAAAAATTCTTAGATTAATAATAGTTTATAATTATAAATTTACATATTTCCTAGTTAAAGTTACCTCTATATATTCTAATATTAGATAAAATTACATATTATTTAATTCATATATACTCTAGTGTCACTAAAGTTATGGTAATTTCTAACTTTCTTTTTAATTTTTATTTCTATTCTTTTTCTATTTCTGTTAAATGCTACATTTCAGCCATTCACAAGCCTTGAATCTGCATTAGGATCCAGAATCTGGCAGTAACTTATTTATTGCATTCAGATTTAGCGCGGGCTCTGCCTTTTTAAGTGCAATTTTTAAGTAAGTTACCTCTATCTTGTAATGGATTTAGGCATTCCTATCCCTTACTTTCAAAAGGTTTTTGCTCAGTATTATTTACTTAAAGGGGGAAGGTTGGCTGGCCAAAAAACATGTTCAACTCCACTTTTATATAAATTATTTTGTATATTAGCTGTGTGTCTTAAGTCAGCAATGGTTAATAATACCTCAGCATCCATTTTATAATTTTTAATCTCAGTTGCCCATGTGTCCTTCATCGCGTGATTTTCCAACTGTCTATGTGTTTTTCGAATGTGATTGATGGATGTTTATCTCTTATTTGTAGAGAAATAGACTATATATATATATAAACAAAAAACAAACGAGCAAATAAAAATGTTTGAATAATCTCAAAATGTAATTTAGAAGTTGAATATAAAGTGTTTTTGTATCAACAAAAATATCCTGTATTGTTCTCTCTAAGAGAGTATTCATAGACGTAGCAGGTATAATGAGATGAGATTTTCAAAAGTAGTTTATTCAACATCAAAAATATTTACTATCTTTCGTAGAAGACATCCTGAGCCTAGTTTTCGAGTAAATGACATCTCTCGGATCCATTGGTCCCAACACCTCCTCACAACACAAACAAAGCGGCCTAATTGACCAGCTACTCGCCTAGCTGACCATCCAGCTTCCATCATCCCGATGATTCTCCCCCTCTAGGACAGCTGCTCATATTGTCTTCGAAAATGACGTAATAGCATGTCTACCTCAGCTCTTGTTTTGTAAACGATTCAGCACACTCAAACAAGCTTTGGTTACCTGTTTTATACTCCGCGGAGAACAACGTTAAACGCCCTCTACCGGGTACACGTAATGCGCAGTCACGCTGCATTTCTAATTATTTGACATGTACTTTCATATCAAGTTTCGTTATGATCCCGCAATTATTTCTTGTGCGTTAATTTTTTTGTCCATGAGTTTATATGTACTGTAAATGAATACGTTTTCGAACAGTGCAATACTCAATAGTTGTTTTACGTGAGGCCAAAAGTGACGGGAAAACCCAAGGTAAGGGATAATTGGGGAATTTCAGTTATGTGATTTGGTAAACATCTGCACGGAGCATTAGGTCAGTTTGTTTCCAAGTGATGGGGTGTATACGTGCTCTTTTATTGATTGTGAACTGCTCTGGTTTCGAATTCAAAACGGAAGCGCATTGTCTTGAACATAGAGACAAAACTTGAAATATTGAACTGTCTCGGGAAGGGAGAAAGTGGAGCGTCTCTAGCACTAATTGTGACTTCCGTGCAAGAAGAATCCGATCCTGTCTACTATGAAACGGAGGAAGACGAGTACAACAACAACAAAACGAAAATAGCAAGGGTCCATCAAATGCTGATGCGTTTTCCGTGTTAGAGACAGCTATGGAATGGTACAAACAACAATCAGAGTACTGTACTACTCAAATAATGCTGCTCAAGAGAATCAGAGACCTTGCATCGAAAAAACGAAAGTGTGCAATGGTACCGCGAAAAATAAGTGAATATTTTCCACAATTTAGGTAAAACTGAGACATTTTGCACCTATTTTGCTTTTCCTTCAAGCACGTTTCTCGCATATGATGGTTTTCAATATTCGTATAATGTCCGGTTTCATATACTGCATGGATCGCATTCGGTTTTCCGAACGGTGTCCAGTCCCAATTGATTCGGATAAATGACGTTCTACTGTATTTTGCTTTTGCCAGTCTATAATTCTTCCTGAAGAAATAAGTGTTCAGATATCTCATCAGTCCACCGAGCACCGTATCCTAGCGGTCATGGTAGTGAGCGAGTAGACGGCGTGTCATGAATTTTAGCCTTAGTGCTGTTGACCGTTTGGGTGGGCTGATGCCTGTTAAATCTATCGCGGCTCAAAATACTCCCATTCGCGTATTATGGTATTTTCTAAAGGGGTGGTCAGCTTAGGCGTTGTCCATTTCACTGGACCGTTGTTGAAAATTACGAGGTCTGTCGCCAATAGCCCTCGTATTGCTTTACAGTGCGACCTTAATAAATACTCACTCATCTCAACAAGCTTGTATTATATGATTTCAAAAATATTTTCATTTACTTAGGTTAAATCAAACATTATTACCTTATCTGTTATTTAAATAGTTTTTAGTACTTTTTTTTATTTTTAAAACTGTCCCAAAAGCAAACAATTTGCAATCTTACATATTAAAACGTTTTTAATTTACTTCTCCATGTATCTCATACCTCTATACTTCTCTGTATCAATCTCTGTATCATATACCGTACCATTTCTAACACAAAACACGTAATATAAAAAAAAATTGACAATTCCTACTTAGATCAACAAAGAAAAATTTTGTTTTAGCTACTTTTCATTAAATAGTTATAATTAATATAAATATTAATATTGTATTGTGATCCAAAACAATCGTGTACATAAAATTTCAGTACAACTGAATGCTTTAAAACGTGAGAAAAAAACCTTTTCTAATTTTGACCCAAGTCGCCAAAAGGGTCGCTAAGTTGTCAAAAATGATGCCAACGTGGCTGTAGTTGTAATTCATTGAATAATTAGTTTTAATCAATTAATTTTTATTAATTATAACAAAATTAATGTATTGTCATGCAAAATAATCATGTATGTAAAATTTCAGCTCAATTGAACGCTTTAAAGTGTATTTTATTAACGATTGAAAATACCGCCAAGATAAATAAATAAATAAACATATAGAGTGTGTGAGTTGATAGTAGGAATTGAAAAAGAGGAGATCGAGATTTACGGTTGCGTGTTATACGCAGGGTATAAAAATGATAGCTTCAAAAATAAAAATAAAAAAAGAGACAAGCTTAATAAAAATTAAACTTCTACATAGATTGGAATGCTATATATATGAAAGAAATGACATACTTAAAGAGAGAAGTTAAAGGGTTGTGATTTTAATACTATACTGTTTTTTCAAAATTCTGGGATAATAACTCAAATAAATGACTTAAAAACATATCAGCATCATTCAAGCACACTTCTGATTCCTTTGTAAAAAAGGGGTGTGTATTATACGGCAAATATACCTAAAAACTAAAAAAAAAACAAACAAAAAATGCAGCTTGAAAATATGGGCGCGCGTTTTTACGCCGGTGCGCGCTATACTCTGGATTTAAGGTATACGCTATGAAATAAAATGATCATGTTCCAGATTCTCTAGCGCTAGAGTGGCCATCATATTGATTGCGAAGCTAATTATTAGACCAAACACTGAATAGATTTCTCTATAAGAGGCACTTTTTACTATAACAAGTCGATCACGGCAGATTTAAAGGAGAAAAACTAATCTAATATACAATGTAGATGATCACTCTGATCTACAATATTATCCTTTTACAGATTATTCTTTAAAAAAATATGTTTGCTCCTAAGCTCAAAAACTTTAATTTCGCATACAAACTGAATAAATCCTTAAAAATTCTTTAGTGAAATCAAATAACGGTCAAAGCACTCATCCTTCATCGATATTCAGACATTAAGCGCTCAAATATAGCTCATGAATATAGAATTCACGCTTCCAAATGAAAATCAGGAGGATGTTATATGGATCTATAAATCACAACCCATCTCGAGAGTGCACCGAATTAATATTGAAAATAATGAAGGATGACTTTGCGTTCGAGAAAGTAAGAGCATACCCGGGGTGAATATAAATATCTGGCGACAGAGATTAACAGCGTTTTCGTAATAGATTTCGCCGGATCAAGTTATGTGAAAGGCCAGAGAGAGGTAGAAAGATTTTCTAGATATATCATTTGGAGACATAACAATGTGAATATGAAGTTTTGGTATTTGATTATAAATAAGCAAAATATAGAGCTCAGACTAATTAGTTAAAATTTTTACTAACAAAATATAGAAAGACATTGTTTAAAATATAGGGTAAATGAAATGTTGTATTTTAAAGCCGTTTATAGAATATTATGGATAAATAAGTGTATGTGTGCTGTGTATGTTAGACATTTTTTTTTTTAAATTTAACATGTGTTCTTTCCTTTTGGTTTCTACAAGTTCAATTTTTTTAATAAGTTTATTTATATTGCTTGAATATCTTCTAATTAGAAAATTCTGTTGCTTTTTTAGAGAAGTATATTTAAGATTCATTTTATATACTTCAATGATATCTTGTAGTCCATTTTGTTTTTTGATGTGTGTTGGCATATTTGGTACAATATTTTTTGCTGCTTTTAGTTATCAGCGATTACATTTTTCAAATTACTTTTAGTACTTTTTTATATATTTTTTTATATTTCTGAGTAAATAGGTTTTTTAATGTACTATAGCGTTATCGGATTTTATATTTATTTAGATAATTTTTATAGAATGGAAACAATTATTATTTTTCTTTTTTTTCAAAAACAAAAACAAAAAAAGCTGTATATTCTCTTTTTGATCAAACCTAGTAGTGGAAGTAAATAAAGGAGACTTTGATGCAATGACACTATATGTTGAACCCTATAATATGAATCCTAAGAGTTTTCTATTGTATTACTGTAGTTATTCTGATGGGATCTGCACTGTCTTTTAATATTTTTTTCTTATTTTTAATATAAAGTTAAATTTATTGAAGTTTAGTATGTCATTAATAATTTATCCACATACACAAACATGCACACTAACCTTTTGCTTTTAGTTTTGCATATGAATACTTAGTTTCATCTTCTTTTTCAATTTCATTGCTTTTTTCTTTTCACATCTGTCTTCAACTTTACGAATTAATGCTAGACAAATTCACCTTTCGATAAATGCTTAAAAATACCTTTGAAGCTTCAATAATTATGTTGCACTGTAAATGACAAAAATTATCATTGTACTTACGTTTTTTAAGCTTTATATATTTTATTAAGATAAACATATTTCATTCAAAGATCACCATTTTGTTCAACAATTTCATGAATTGTTTTTTAACTATTTTTAGCATTCTTTCTTGAGTTCGAAACATCTTTGCTAAATTGTATATGTTTGGATAAAAGCCTTTTCTTTCTTTAATGTTGAGAAACGTTCATAGACGTTTCATCAAGATATATGTTATAAATGCGAAAGTATGTTTGGTAATCTTTCACGGAAAAACAACTGAATAGATTTTAATGAAAATATACAATAATATAGCTCATACATCAGAATAACACATAGGCAATAATTTATAACGATATTATGTGAAGGTTCCAAAATATAATGATAATTGTCTAGAAAGTAGGAAAAAATTCTGACCTGCAAAAAAAGCCCGCGTCAGCATACATCTATCTTTTTTGTGTGAAGCAAAGCTTTCCCTTTTGTTTTGTCTACGCCATGCCTCCGTGTGCGCTCGCTTTTAATTTATTCCGTTCATCAGTGTAATTACTATTTTTTATTTCATAATAAAAATAGATTTCGATGGGAGAGATCATGGCAAAGTTTTAACATAAAATAAATACAACAAAAAGTAATATTGATGTACTATTCTGATGTATCTATTTATATCTTCCAGATATAAATTATTTACACTATTTTAAGCGTTCATTACACAAAACACGTTTCATCCAAGAAGTGCAAGCTTTAACCCACATTGCCCAGTTCACTAAAAACATCTTCGATATCCTCTTTCACCATCAGTGGAGTTGTCCCGCGTCCTCGTGTTCTAATTACAAAATAATGTATATTTAATATTACTTGTATGCTTTAAATTATAAAAAATGTCCTTATATAAAATTCATTAAATTTAGTATAATTTTTTTTAATATTAAAAATACAGTGAATTCTTCGACATTCTTTTTTCTTGTTTTCCTTGCAGTTTTTCTTTCCTTTTTGATGGTAAGATATATAAAACAACCATTTATAATTTTTAAAAAAAAAACATGAATAATTACTTTTTTAATGTATAGTGTTAATGAATTTAAAATTTGTTTTATGTGGTTTATATAAAGTATATTAAAAGATGAACCTCTATATAACGAATTTTCCATATAACGAACTTTTTCCCGGGATTTAGCGATTGTGTTATACAGACGTCCGACAGTATTTTATATTATTACGCAATTGAGAGTATTTATACTTAAAATTCCCATTTATTACGGGTCATATTATTAAAAAGATGTCAGTAAACTATTTATTCTGCCTATTATAGTATCAAAATAAAGAAATACGATCTCTTTATATCCACTGGACTACAACGATATTCAGAGCATCACTTACCCCAGGAAAGTGAGATGAAAAACCCTTCAGAGTACGGGGAAGTGGATGATTTATATGATTTTTTATTATCCACATCATTCCATCACTTCCAGTGGAACTGTTATGTCATCAACAGATGAAGACTTAACAGAAATATCTACGCTGTTGTACGAGCGTGACTCCATCGATATAACGGTTATATAGTGAAGCCCGCTATAATCTATCATAAAATGAAACATGCTGACAACATTGCACAAAGTATTTTATGTGGAGAAAAGCTTTTTTCTAATAGATATTTTAATGTGGAATTTTCTGGGAATTATTTTCTATACTATAAACTATAAAAGAGAATTAATTTTACACTACGCAAACTGAGATATGTTAATTATTTATAAATACTGTTTTTGAATACTATTCAATTGATAATTCGCGTAAATTTGAGTTATTTCACATTCTGATTTTATATGTGATATATATATTTTACCTCGTTTTAATTTATATACTTTGTATTAATACGGAGCCGATAGCTCCTTTTCAAAAGTGGGGATATTATATTATTAAAAAAAGCATATTTACATTTTCAATTTGGACTTTATAAATGTATTCTAATTAAAACTAAAAATTAAAATTATTTAAAAGAAATAAAAATTCAGTATTCTAAAAGAAATTTGGGTACTTACTTTGGGTACTTATCACAATCGCATTGGCGATATTGTATGAAATGAAGCCTATGGTTGCCAGTTCAGCACGTACGATACATGAAAAATCAGGATTACCAACTTGGTGAGTAATCTTGAATGCTGGCAATGTTGCGATAGTACGTAAGTACCAAAATTTGTTTAAATATGAAAAAATATATAATAAAAGATACTTTTTGTTATTAAGTGAAATCTTTGAATTGGAATCTTTAAAGACTAGATAACTGAGTAAGGTCGTTAAAGAATAGAAACACAATGCATATACCTACATATTATGCGCACTGACGTATAACACATATCTATACTTTCAAACTGGTTTATTTAATTTTTAGGTACAGTGAAAATCGTTTAACACGAAATAAAGGGGACTGAAATATTTTTTCGTGTTAAAGGATATTGCAAAAATAAGCATGTATTGAACAAATTTTTTATTAGATTACATTTTGCTTACATCGATATTTATATATGCTTGTATTCAATAAAAATCAATGCAACACAAACATTCACAAGACCTTAAAGAAATTCAATACAAAATGTTTAAGTTTTTTTTTTGTAAAACAAAACATCTAGTGAGTTTTTGAAAATAATTTGATATTTCTTTTTTCATTGTCTTTTTCAGCATCAATTTGTCAACAAATTGTTTGACGTCGTCCATTTTGTTATACTTGATTTGTTTGTACTCCACGCCAAATTCCAAATCCAACTGATGAGAAATTAGATGTTTTTGTGTGACATTTATAGAGCTGGAGGGTAAAATTTGCTTAGACAAACTAAATAGGCTCGTGTCACTGACTAGTATGTTTAAAGCCAAATTAGCCTCCTTTCTATGAAACAGCTGAAACCACCTCACCCCTCTTAAATCTTGCCTGCACGGCTGATGCTTTCCGTATTTTCTTCACTCCCAGAAGGGAAATTGGTTCGTGTTAAAAGAACAAAATGGAAAAATACAAAGTAGCTTGTCGGTACTGATGTAATATTTCTTGTTAACCGTTGTTTCGTCTTAAACGTTTTAGCGGTAAACTTATTAAACTACATATTCGCCGTATAATGCGTGCAATATTTTTAGAAGAAATCCTAAATATACATGTGCAATGAATGCTCTTTGTTTTTGAAGTCATTTCAAGTATTATCTTAGGCATTTGAACACAATGGTATATTTCTAAAACTATAACCCTTAAGGAAAAGAAGAGAGGGGAAAAGACAAAAGTATAAGGTATTTCATTGCTTAAAGTTAAAAAGGTATGTCATTTCTTTCAAATAGTGGTATTTAGATATATACATAGAAACGTAACTCTGTATGCTCATTTTTTCTTTATTTTTAAAGCTACCTGCTTACATCCGGCATGTATCGTTTACCTGTAAATTTCGATACTATTTTTCTGTGAGTTAAAAGTGCGCGTTATACGCAGGAATATGCAGTAAATAAAATCTTTCCAAGTTGAAATTCAAGTACGCGTATCGAAATATTTGAATTTATTATATTTAAAAGATTTCAGAGTAAAAATGTGTTCCTATATGTTAAGGGTGTAAAAACAATGAAAAAAAAAGAACTTTTTGGAAATAAAAATGTTTTATATTCAAAATTCAAATAATGGGTAATCTTTGGTAATCTTATCTACCAAAAAATAACTTACAGTAGAATCTGGCGTATAAAGCGCATTTTTAACACCAAAAATAAGATCAAAATTTAAGGATACGCATTTTACGCAGGATTTTACGATGATTTTTATCGATTTTGTTTTTTTAAATTCTGTTTAAAAATGTCGTAAGTAGTTATTTTAAATTGGAAGAGTAAATCACATTATACAAAAAGGAAATAAATCGAGGTTTCAGTACTACGAATTTCTAATTCAAAAGAGAAAAAAAAATATATTTTTAAGACTAAATGTAACTTAACCCTCCAAGCGGTGTGAACGTAAAATCCCGTCATTCCAGAGAAGCTTTTTCTGCATTCAAGCAAGATTCCCAAAAGCGGCCGAGCCGCATTCTTAAAAATACGGCACAACCACTTTTGAGAACCCCACCTGATGGCAAAAAAATACGTGCGGAGCATTTTCGAAGCATCTCCAGAATGGCAAGACTTTACGTGCAGACCCCTTAGAGGGTTAAAAACTTCAAAAATGTAACTAAATGTAATTTCGTGATTATAATTCGAAATAACTTTTATTCATAGAACAATGTATAATTTCTGCCGTAATATTATGTCAGTCAGAAGCAAAGAATAAAGAAATATTAGTCAGAATTCCAAAAATATTAAAAGCGTGTCAAAAGTTTCTATCAGAGTCTCAATGATTAAAAAGCATTTTCTTTTTTTTAGTAAATTAATAAATCTAATATCCATTTACTCAATAATCGATCAAGAATCTATCGATCATTTTTGAGAGATTTGTTTATGAAATCTTCTATCTTAAAAGCTAACTCAGAAGAATTTTAAAATATAATTTACTAAACTGTGATTCAAATATTGTTTTGATTTACTATATGATGGATTAAGGCAACTCTATTTAAATGATCAATCAAAGATAAGTATATTTGTACCTCCTAGTTTGTTGGAATTTCTATCAAAGTTAAATATTTATGGTACTTCATGATTTATCAACAAAATAGATTTAAGGTAGCCGACTACCCTAAAATCATGATTTTTCTTAAAAATTGACAAATTTCTTTTGTGTTTTTATTTTTAAGGCTATCTTTTTAGCTTTATAAAAATATCAAGTGTTTTATTTTCCATTCACTAAAACAAAAACTACAAGTGTTTTAGTAAAAGCAAACGCCGTAACTTTACATAAGATGTCAAACTTTTAAAATGCGTTTTACTCGAAATGTGGTTTTTTTTTTCGAAAAAACTCAAACGGGGACAGCGATTGCTCGAAACGTTTTCAAAATAATTTGCTGAAATATTTTGTGTGTGTTCTGTATAACAGTAGAATGATTTAACCTTCAGATTTATCAATCACTGTTTTATAACAAAATTTATAGTTCTTTATGTGAATATAATCACTGTTTTTTTAAGCAATTTTATATAACAACTAGGATAAATTGCTCTAGTTTTTGTAAAAATTAAAATATCTCTTATCCTGAAGGTCACTTCAAAAAGGAATAACAAAGTAATACATAAAAATTGAAAGAATTGAGAATTTGTTCATTTACTATTTGTACAGAGCGGGCCCCGTTTATGTAATTTTTTGCCAATTTTTACCTATTTTTTCCCATTTTAGTAGTAATAATTTATTTTTATCTTCTTCATTTTAGCTTTATTTTCTTAAAGTGTACTAAATAAATCTAAAAACCACGAAAAAATCTCCATATCTCCAATTTTTAAAAAAATGTTGTCGCAAGTAGTCGGATACCTTAAGCATTTGAATTCATGTTATAGTTAAGTGACACGTATAATTCATATTAAACTACTTAATCTAACAGATATATTATAAAATTGTTTTGAATTGATATATCCTAAGCATAAATTTCTTTAAAGAATATATTTTCGTATAACAAAAGAATTCAGATTTAATCTAATGAAAATAAAAAAAAACGTATTCAAACACACACACACACACATATATACATATAAAATCAGTTAACAAACTAGAACATTAGCTAGAACATTCTATTTTTTTGTAAACATAAACTTTAAAAAGATTTAATTACAAATTTGGCAAAAAAGAAAATTTTCTAAATGCGAATCACTACATTAAATTAAAAATAAAATTTTAAGAAAAAAAATTTGCAATATATTTTTTTGGTACAGACAGATTTCCGATTGCCAAATTTTGATCAGACTCAAATCATTCATAATATGTTTTACTACTTTTTCGCAGTTTTAATTTATTTATTGATTTTGTTTTTTTTTTGGTTTTTGGAATTTGTATTTGGGATATAATAAGTAAAATGAATTTCTGTGTTTACTTAGCAATCATAAATAAAGGAAAAAAATTAGTTTCTTGCGTTAAATTACTTTTGCAAAATTTTAATTCCGTATAATAACTAAGCAGATATAATAAATAAAACAAAAATAATACTCTAACTACTTTTTTAACGTTTTATGAAAATAAAAGAAGTACATTTGATTAAATTTTGTAAATAACAAAGTAACCGTAAATTAAAATTTTGTATAATAAATATAAATGTTGTTAAAAAATACAACATTTCCTTAAAACTCTTAGACTAGAAGGATAGAAAACTATTTTATTTATGCAGTATGGTTGTTTGAATTTCAAGTAAATGTAAAAATAATTTAAGTACATTGTAGTATAAAATTTTATAAGAAAGTTCTTTTTTCTTAAAAGTGGACGTATTCTAAAACATTACAAAACCTTTAAAATCACTTATAAGCACTTAACTAAAAAGATTTAAAATTTATAAGCCATATTTGTGTGTGTAGGTTGCTATTATATATTAATTTCAAGAGATCTTATAAGCTTTTTAATGATGAAAAACTGAATAGATATTATTTTAATTTAGATTTCCTTTGATCTTTTATTTTAAATAAACGTAGCCTTTAAAGGCTTTTTTCGCTCTAAAATCAAAAAGAAAAATTAATATCGATGAGGGGATGTCTTAAATATTTAATTATCACTAATACATATGTTTCTGAATAATAGAACGTTAAAATAAGCAATAAAATAAAATCTTATGTGTCTGATATTAATCAGCATAACATAAAATAAACACATAAGACTTTTTAAAAGTTACTTAAACTACAATTAAGATGCAAAGAAATTCCATGCATTTCAAACAATGGGTATAGTAATCAGAATACACTATACCCATAACAATGGGTATAGTATACACAGAATGATAAACAAATCTTCAGCTTCATCATTTGCAATGCAAACAATAGTGACATAAGTTCTTATTTGGAGCCAAATACTTCTTGACAAAGAAATAAGGTGTGTGTTTTCTCCAGACTCCAAGGAAAACATTTCACTTCGAATGTGATAGAATTCTCAACAACACGATGGAAGACAATTGGTGCCTATCTCTCAAACTCAAGCACTCATTCCGACGAATTACGATGTTTTATTTTGCTTACAGTGTTTTTTAGATTTTGCTTGAAACAACTTTTTGCTGTGGGTACACAATTTTTCATAGAATAATTTAAATGAGACCCTTTCCGCGCATGTGTAGATAATAAATAACTCTTTTACTTTTGTATTATCTTAACAGTTAAATTTTAATTTCACGTTACTTTTTATTTCTTTACGATAAAAGTTTAGAAAACGACTTGTTATGGTTATTTAGGGTTTAAATTATCAAGGTATTTATGTCGAATAGCTTACTCAACATGATGGATTACCTCTGGAAAGATATTGAAATGTTTTATTCATGAAAGCTGTGGTATATAAAGTACTCTGATTTTTTTTTTCCTCCTTTCAATTTTAATATTTTAGTCATTCAAGTATTCTTTGATATTAGCATCGATTGAGTTAAAATACAGCTTACTTTTTATAAATATATTAAATCTTACATATTAAATTCCCATTTTATTTTCTCTTAGCTTACTTCATATTTGTAAAAAAATAATTTCTGGAAAGTACTTCCGTATGTTTTATTGCAATAAATCAGGGTTTTTTAAACTTTTGAGAGAGAGAGAGAGGTTACGACCACAATTTTTGTACAAGAATTTTGTGCGAACCTGTAAACATTGTGCAAAGTTAACACACTCTTCGATACTTATATATGTGTTTTATCTGTTCTACTTTACATTTTGGAGTAATAAACATCCACAATGATTTTTTAATTTGAATATAACGATACAGAAATTTTAACTAACAAAATAAAATTAAAAAAACAGCATTATGTAATGAAATAACAAGGTAAGTTATACATAAACTATAATCTGTTTATTAAGTATCATTTTTAGTTCATTTCTGCGATCATCAACTTTTATTAAAAACTGTACATGCGAGATTTGAATATCAGTGGGGAGGATGTGCTTGTTTTTTTTTAATTATGATATTAATTTTTGGAATAATAGGCAACACCTCCACACGCGGATAAAGTATTTCATCAATATTCTTTAGATTTATTAGATTTACTTAAATAAAAATGAAAATAAACAATTAAATAATTTTTATTATAAATGGTAAACAAGTTATTTTTTACAAAAAGTTATAACTAAGATCCTAAAAATTTTGCGACCTCAGCTGCAAGTCACGCAACCCTATTAAGGGTCACACCCCCTTGTTTAAGGAACTCTGCAATAAATAATCTCTTTTTCAATCGCTTTTATAGCACAAAAAAAAAAAAAAAAGGTTGCAAATGAAGTTAGAATTATAAAAAAAAATAATTGCTCATTAAAAATATCCCTCAAGTGTTTTAGTACAATAGATATCATAATTAGAGATTAATAAGTGAATTCATTTGTAAATCAAATTCTAATGATTAAGAGATAGTGCGCAGGATCACCTTAAGATAAACTACTCAATGATTAAAGGGTATTATAATTAGTGGCTTGAAATTATGAAAAGATTAATGGAAATTAATTATGGATATTAATTTGATTATTCTCAAGAACTTTTAATTGGATAACAATTTTAATGATATTTATTTATTCTAATCATCTTACTAACATCTTAATTAATAAGATTAATCATCTTAATTGTATTTAGCAGAGCATAGCTTACAGTTTTATTATTAATATAACTATTACTATTGGATTGAAATTTCTATTTATAGAATGTGGTTCTATGAAATGATGGTGTTTCTTACATATTCCTTATGTGATTTTTATGAAATTCTCTGTTTCTAAAATTAGGTGGAAGCGAAAACCTGACAGGAAAATCTTAAACTGAGATTGTGGCTTACGAAAGTTTCACAAATTTCTAGTATTTACATTATACAAATAATTTCAAGATAAATATTCATGATTCACAGAACGAAATTAGCGTTTTAACTGACTTAGAGAAAAATGTGTACAATTGCATAGGGCTCACACGCACATACACATATATATACATATATTTTCCTTCCAGCCAAGTAATAAAGATAGAAGATTGGGAAAGATAAAGATAGGGAAGATTGGCTGGCCTTAAAACTATATTTAACCCAAAAATCTTTGTTTTTAAGGCAAAAAGTTTGCTAAAATACTAATGAGGCGATCTTATTTTTAACCTGTACTGCTTTGCTATGATTCTATTTATTGCTCTGATTTTTTTTAGATTTTTTAAAATTTAATATATGATTCTATATTTTCAAAGTAAACTTTTAAATTTTTTTTAAAAAAATTATTCTGTTTTGGGACAAAGAAAGGGAGTTACAATTTTTTCAAGCTGTTATACAGTATAAATATGTCACTATTTATATAAATTGTATTTCAGCTCGAAATTGTTAAGCGCCCTTGCGTGAATTGCTTATAAATCGAATTAAATTATGTTGTACTCAATAGCATTTATACATACAATTTCAGACAGCTTCAAAAATAATTTAAAATGAAATGGATGTTAAAATAAAATAAAGAGTTGCAGTATATATAATCGGACACGTTTTCTAAATTTTCATATTTGGTTTAAATTTGAAACGTTTTTAGCTGAATAAATGTTGAAAATAAGTATGAATTCAAGGGCGTAAGAAAAACACATATATTTTTTAATACATACACAGAAATATCGGCAATTGCTTATGCAATGCGTATTTCTCTGATGCTTATAAAAATATTTATATCTAATTAGGTACCTAAAGACTACTAAAAACTAACACTTAAGGGTACATGTATACATTCATTTTCTTACTACCAGCCAAGGAATTCCAAAAGGATTAATATGTGTTTATTTAATCATGATACTGTTTTATGAATTATATGTATAAACATATTTTAACGGTAATAACATCAATATTATTTTAAAAAGAAAAATATTTTGTATATGATCATACATACAATCAGTAGCGCACACAGAAATCTTCCCACGGCCGGGGGGGGCCCCGGGGGCGAAAATTCACCATTCTTGTATTTTGCTCCTTTTGATTTTACCGATTTTTGCGAACAAAACACAGTAAAAAACTAATTATTGATAAAATAATTAGCATTAATTAATAAAATTAATCACTAATAACAAATACTTAATTAAATTTTCTGTATTATATACTTAGAATTATATAATCAAAATAAAAAACAATCGACGGCTTTGGGGGGGTTCCGGCCCCCCCCCCCTTGGGTGCGCCACTGCATACGATACATAACTGTGATTTTGAAAAAGTATCCTTTAAGTCACTGATTTCTAAAATCTTTTTCTTTTCCTTTTTTTTTTTACCATTCTCTCTCTGCAACGCGGTTTGTGAATTATAAACTAACTTAAATAATAAATGAGTTTCAAGAGCGAGACTTCTCCACTAAATACTAATAAATAACTATTTTTATCAAAAAAAACTTAGAGCTTTGTGAGGTAAGTAGAGTTACAATTTCCCTAACAAAATTAAGAAGTAAATTTATATTGAGAACTTGTGAAGTTAGAAAATTGCTTTTGTCAAATTAGATACATTTCAATTTACATCCTATCATGTACAATAGTGTTTAAGAATATATTTTAGTAGATAAATATATATCATCCCCTTCTCATAAAATCAATCTCTCCTTTTAAATGTGTTTTCCATCGCAATTATACGCAAGGTTATATGATGGCAATTCATAACATATTTAAGTACGGAATTGAGTGTAACGAAAGTGAGATAGCTGGATGAAGTAAATTCAAAGGATTAAAATAATTAGTAAGGCATACGTCAACCAAAATGAAATAAACCTATCATAATAGAAGTAATAGATTTCAAATCCAGAAAATAGAAGTATGTTCCTGAAACTACCAATCAGAATCAAAATTATCTTATAAGTATATACAGGATCATTTCAATCTGGAATTCAGATAGTGACTTTTTGTAGACTGAGAATTGAAGTCCTGAAAGTTGATAAATTACGAGATCTATCGCCAATTACCTTCATTAGTGGACGTTAATAATTAACAACTCAATCAATCTTTTAAAATTGATTTTAGTCAATGATATTACTTAAAACGCTGTGAACTCCTACAAATTAAATCTATATGGCCCTTAAGATGTTTTTCTAAAGCAGAGAAAGACAGGTTAAAGTTCAAAGGTTGTTTACGTCATGTGATTCATTATTATGTAATCCGCCGCCAATAATTAATAACTCAGTGCTTGTAACATTAAACAAACATAACTTAATCATAATATTTTGCATCGAATACCGTAACTACGAACATATTATGCGTTCAAACATGCAGAACACGTGCATGGGTGCTTCATGCTTGCCATGAATAAATGCCATTCCATGAAGCATGCATAGTATAAATTGGTAGCTGAACAGAGGCGTTCCATAGATGTAAATGGATGTCGAGTAACACATTGTTAACATTGCAGGATAAGAGCGAGGGAGTTATTACACATAGACGTAGCTATGACTGATACACGTAAGCATTGCTATTCAGATATTAGCAATGATTGCAATACGATTTGATGGAAATTGTAACTATAAGTTATACTGTAACAGAAGATTGCGTTTATTTCAATATTAATATATTTTATGGTTTTGGTGACGAAGTTTTATAAATTGTCATAGAATATACTTCAGGCAAGCAATTATGATTTAAAAAACAATATAAAATCAATTGGTGATGATGTTTGATTTATACTTGATGGTCTGAAATATAGCTATTTTGTCATCTTATACACTAAATATAGAAAAAAGGCACATTACTAAAAATATTTTCTTTTGAATTTACTTAAACCGTAGTTGATCATTGAAGAAATTGCACAATTCCCATTATTTAGTTGCTCGAAACGTACAATGAGTGAACACATGTAGTTACGTCAGGGTACTGATGTTCTGCAATAAACGTGATTTATAAGCTCGCGAAATGGAAAACACACCAGTTTGAAAAACGCGTAACAATTCCAAGTTTCATCTTAGGAGTATTAGTATTTTCTCAATATCTTCACCTCATATTGGCTGAGGTGAAAGTCACTCTTATTGACTGTTTACTCGAGGGATCCTAACGTGGTAGTAATTGAGAAGTCATTAAACAGGCTTGTGAAAGGAAAAGAAACTATTCACAATAACGTCAAACCTTATGCAATCTCAAAACCTCGACCACTAGAAATCCTTTAATGACTTCGAATGGCGGAACGATTATAATTACGGACGATAATTTAGGAATAAGTGACTGTAATTCCGGCAGTACTATCATAACTATACTGTCGACATATCTATTTTCTCTCTGTCTCACTGACTATTTATATTCTATTTAGAAGTGACGTCCATTTGCGGAGTGGAGTTGCCCTATCTGAAAGTGCCAATTGACAAAACTTGAGTTAGAGAGAACAGACCTTACGAATAGCCCATTGTTATAGTATCAACTGAATTTCCATGAGTTATTAATTGTCTACATAGTTGATTTAGTTTAATTTTTATAACAATTTCATGCATTAAACAAATAGCTACAGACAGAGTAACGGATTTCTTGTTTTTTTTTCCATGCCAAGTTTTAAAATAACTACAGTAAAATATCGAGATGAACATTTTCCATTTTAAAACAAGAAGATAGAAGGGAAAAAACTGTTGTCATAAAATGTAAAAAGCTTGAATTCATTTATTTAGCTTTTGTTTACCTTCAATAGAAGTATGAAGTACTAGAAAAATTTTCATCAGCAGACTAAAGAATATAATCGCAAAAAGTCAAAGTTAGTACTTTTTTCCAAAAGTTAATAAATAAGAAAGCGAAAAAAATACAGATATAAAAAGTTTTCATTGATAATCTTTATAAATAGATTCAAAAACAAGCCTTTAAATTAAAATAGAACTATAGAAGAGAAGAAAATAAAAGTTATAAATATTTTTTTCTTTCATTCTGCAAATTTGTTTTTCATTCCGCTAAGTTTTTACGCCTTACTCATTAATAATTTTTTAAAATAATATATTTGAAATTCATTTTGCAAAAACTTTTTCTGTTTCAAAAAGTAGAGAGAAAAAAAGAAATTTTCCTTTATGGTACATCTTATATTGATTTGAAAGAGAAAAAAAATAACATGCTAATAAAGGTTTTGTAAAAATTGAACTACACTTCACCCCTTGTTACAAAAAACTCATTAAAAGAAATAGATGAAAAGTTTCGCTATTATGAATATTTGAATCACAATTTTTTTAAATATTTTCAATCGTTTTTTATCAGACTTATTATTTTTGCTTTAAATAAAAAAAAACTACAAGAACATAAAGTAGGTATAAATATGAATATTTTTGTTCGTTATGAATCACATACAGTGAAATGCGCTTAAGGTATCCGACTACTTGCGACAACTTTTTTATAAAAAAATGGAAATATGGAGATTTTTTTGTGGTTTTTAGATTTATTTAGTACACTTTAAGAAAATAAAGCTAAAATTAATAAGATAAAAAGAAATTATTACTACTTAAATGGGAAAAAATAGTTAAAAATTGGCAAAAAATTACATAAACGAGGCCCACTCTGTACAAATAGTAAACGAACAAATTCTCAATTTTTCAATCTTGGTGTATTACTTTATTATTCCTTTTTGAAGTGATCTTCAGGATAAGAGATATTTTAATTTTTACAAAAATTAGAGCATTTTATCTTAGTTGTTATATGAAATTGGTTAAAAAAATAGTGATTCTATTCACATAAAGAACTGTAAATTTTGTAGTAAAACAGTGGTTGATAAATCTGAAGGTTAAAACACTTCTACTGTTATACAGAACATACACAAAAATTTCAGCAAACTATTTTCAAAACTTTTTGAGGAATCACTGTCCCCGTTAGAGTTTTTCGAGAAAAAAAAAACACACATTTCGAGTAAAACGCTTTTTAAAGTTTGACATCTTGTGTAAAGTTAAGGCATCTGCTTTTACTAAAACAATTGTAATTTTTGTTTTAGCGAATGGAAATTAAAAAAAAAACTTGGTATTTTTATAAAGCTAATAAGATTGCCTAAAAAATAAAAACATGAAAGAAATTTGTCAATTTTTAAGAAAAATCATGGTTTTAGGGTAATCGGATACCACAACGCGGAAACACTCGAGACGAAATATCAGTTAACACGAAATATTACAACGGTCCCGACAAACTACTATGTATTTTCATGCATTTCCTTTCACTCAACATGAAACGAAAAACACTTAACACGAAAAGATTTTTACCTTTTGGGAATGAACAATATACGGAAGATAACCAAAGATTTAAGAGAAGTGTAAAATAAAAAAGATGTGGGGTTTCACATTATTTTTCTGTATTATTGGACTGTCCTACTGTATCATTGGAAAAATTCGTTGAAGTATATGATGGTAATGTGTGTACATCCTCGAATATGGCAGACAAAGACGTTTTGGAGTTTGTTCAAAGCTCAAAAAATATTATTGATACACATTCCGACAGCGAAAATTAAATGAGTAAAGCAGCTCCTATTCCCTCATCATCCGGAATGAGGAACATCATGAAAAGTAGGCGCAGTTATTTAGACGTACATGCCAATGGTGAAATGAATAAAAAAATGGACGACATCGAACAATTTGGTGCTAAAAAACAGAACAAAAAAAATTTTAGATTATTTTCCAAAAACTCAAAAATTTTTTGGTTTTCAAATAACATGAAAATTTGCATTAAATTTCATTAATTTCTTGTGAATGTTTTTGTTTCATTGACTTTTATTAAATACGTGCATATATACTTATCTATGTAAATGAAATGTCCTTAAATTTAATTTTTGAAATGTATGTATGTATTTTTTTTAATTTAATTTATTTATTTTTTTTTATTTAAGCTCATTTTGTGAATTGGGTGCACAAGATCTACTGGCCCTCTTGGCACTGGTGAATCGAAATTTATAACCAGTAAATCTGATTAAGATCAGCTTATTAGGGCCCCTTGGTTGCCCGCCCCAAGCTCCCAATGTAAATAAACCAACACTGCTAAATAACCATATATCTTTTTTGGAATACAACACATTACACAAGTTTTACAGAAGAAATAAGATATTTACAAAACATTTAGGCAGCAGAACACGAGAAAACGCAGCTTTGTATAGACAAAGAAAATTCCATTTCAAATACAAAAGTTCTCACATTACTAAGCAGTTCGAAACATCTCCAGCTTTCTAAAGAATCACGTGATGTAATCTTTATATGTATAATTTATACCATAAAATAAGTATATGTTTTACAAACTCTTTTTTTAGTTCATTTCCTAAAAACACCCCTAAATTAATTTCAATATTATTCATTGGGCAGTATAAATGCTTAGACACATATTTAATGCTTATTGAATTTACAAACAAAATGCTTTTGATTTTATACGTATCGTATTTTATTTTCTGTCATGTTTATCAAATATTTATTTACTTTGTATTTAAATTCTATTTAAATATGCACCGCGAATTTAACTCTTTGGTTTGCTATGATGTCCATTCATTAAGTTTCCAATTAATTTTGACCTTTTTCAGATATTACAGAAGTTTAAAGGTCGTTTAATTTATATTCATAAATTCCAATTCATATCGACCATAAATCACTTTAGAATACATACAAAACAGTTTTTAATACATTAAATGCATGGTCGATAAAAATTAGTAATTATTATAAGTGATATATTGAATCACTACACTTCAAGTAAATAGAAGTAAAATGCGTCACATCAAATAAATGTTTCTTCTATTGCCCCATGAGGCACAAAACAAAATGCTACTTTTTTACAAATATGAGCCATTCT
>BMAV01009984.1:0-17449 GCA_019973955.1 Trichonephila inaurata madagascariensis
ACAGAGGATTTTAATTGGTAAGTTTCGGTACCACTAGATGGCATTGTGCCATCTTAAACATTTTTGACCCCCAAATAGCGCGATAGTTTTTCTTGCAAAGGTGGTGTTATTTCCGGAAACGTGCATATGAAATATATAGCAAATGTCACAGAAATATTCTTGGAGTAAGAACCACTACAAATGTATTGCAGTATTTGAATCAATTAAAAAAAAGATCAAGTTAAATGTAATTTTAGCGAGGCAACTAGGAGGAGAATTAACTGCGATTTAAAATAAGTTATCTGCTTTTTCAAAGTTGGGTTTAAGAGAAACTAGTCCATCACCACACACAACCACATTGAAATACAGTAATGATTGAAACAATTTTTTTACTGCCATTGTATAATTCTTCTATATTAATTTTTTCCCATTCAATATAGTCTAAATGCTCATTAAATTGATATTAGGATCTTAAATTAAATTTCTTTATGATTTCATTTAAAATTCTTAATATAATGCTAATATACATAACTAAGTAAACACTTATAACATTTGTAAGGTCGCCCCATTGCGTGCCCTTCTCCTTGATCATCAGCGTGAGCTAGAGGTGTAGGAATAAATGAACTACAAGTTTCCATGATCTTAATATGGCTTTATTAAGACCTTAAACTTAAACCTCTAACAGATTAGATAATAATAATATTGAGGGAATCTACGGTGGATAAACACACAATATATATAATACCGAAATAGCGTAACCCGGACCACTATCAATAACTAACTCGCCTAAGCTCAATTACAATGCTGTCACAGATCCGAATATTAAATAGTCACTCCTACCTTAATGTCGAATGAAGTAGCGATCAATCTGATCCTAGTTCAAGTTGCGGTTCACTGGAGTGCAATGGTATGCACCTTGACCTAAGGGCTCTCTCACACGGATATCTTCTGTTGGCTGTCACTTAGCCTTTCAAAAAAACTCATCACACTTGAATCACGAATTATCATAACATTCCCCAAAGTGCCACACCGCTTACTTTAACTTCTGATATTTAAAAGCTTCCTAATTTGCATCTTTTCCTTACGCTTCACTTCTTGGATTTGGTTGGAAAAAAGTTGCCATTAATTCTGGCCCCAAAGAACCCAAAGGACATGTTAATGAAAAGACGCGTGAGCCCGTCTCACATTAAGCTTCTGTCTGCAATTTAATAATTTCAAAGAAAGATTTCGCTTTTTTAAATACTGAATCATTGTCTAATGCTGTGTCGAGAGCTGAAACGTCCTCAAGTTGGTGTGGTGTGATAGTTAGGAGAGGGGGGTGAAAGCTCAGGTGTCGTCCACGTCACTTGATCATGGCTCAAAATTACGTGGACCGTCGCCAAAAGCCCTCGTGTAGCTGAATAGTGCGACGTTAATATTCAACCAATCACTGTCTAATGCTATTAATTTGTCTAAATCATGCAAACTAGATTATACAGAAGGTCTTTCCTACTTAAAGAAAACTATTTTGTAATTCATTTTCTCGTTTGCATTTTGAGGTAAAACTTTGGCAATTTCAGAATAATCGTTTGATAGGGTTTTCTTTTGATTGGAATGCAAAATAAAAGATTTACTTTAAAAATGGCTCGAAGGTACGCAACTACGCTTTCCAAGGAGAAATATTCGAATCAACAAATTAAAAAGCGGTTTAAAAATCTCGGTTACTACATTTCAATCAAATGTATTTATAATATATTAAAAATTTGGAAGGGAAAAAGTGTGTGGGTGCCTAATTGAAGCTGGAAACATGACTACGAAGCCTCATCCTAATATTTTTCAAACACTATCAAAAAAACAAGTAATAGAAAAAAATAGTTTGTAAGTCAGATCAACAACGAAAATTTTTATTTTAGCTACTTTTTATTAAATAGTTACAATTAATATAAATATGTATATACATAGGACAGAATCACAACATTAAGTGGTAATTAGTTTTTTTAATTATCATTAAAGTATCGTATTGTCCTTTTAATTTCAGTCCAACTGAATGCTTTAACGCGTGAGAAAAAAACCTTTTCAAGTTTTGACACAAGTCGCCAAAAGGGTCGCTAAGTCGCCAACGTGGCTGTATTTGTAATTCTTTAAATAATTAGTTTTAATCAATTAATTTTTATTAATTTTAATTAAATTATTGTATTGTAATCCAAAATGATCCTGTATATAAAATTTCAGCTCAGTTCAGCGCTTTAAAATGTCTTTTATTAACGATTGAAAATTCCACCAAGATAAATAAATAAATATACAAATATATAAATAAATAAATATATAGAGACAGTGCGAGCTAATAGTAGGAATTGAAATGAAGTCTCTGATCCTAAAAGAAACTCCGCCGCGCTAAAAGATTCATTGCATCGGAATTAGGAATGTCTTCCGGTACAGTAATTAATATCATTTATAAGGCTTTAAAGTTAAAAAACAGATGTTTAAACTTAAAGCTCGTCTACTTTTTTAAAACATATTGCTGAAAGAAAGGCAAATTGTAGAAACTCATTTAAAAATCACCCAGCTGCTGTAAAATGGAAATTTGTGGCAATACATTTGAGTGATTCTATTGCTTAACTGACGGGAATGACTGTACGAGATGGCTTCTCAAAGGAATTAATTATAGTTGCAGAATTTTCTAACAACGGCAAATCAAAAAAGTCTTAAATCAAGCCAATCAGCAGAATATTTTAGAACCCATTTTTGAAGAAGAAATTCCAACTTTATATCGAAAGCACATTGATAAAGTTGAGCTTCATATGGACACGTTTAAGTCAACTGCCGCTTATGTAGCAAAGAAAGAATGAGAAATATAGAAGTAAAGTGTATCCCAATTGATGAAATATGTGTAAAATCCCCCTACGCTTCTGCAATGGATTTTTGTGCTTTCGGTTTAATAAAAGGAGCCTTAGGGGAAAATGGCACTTAAAAACACTGAACGGACTTTGGAAAACGGTTCCACGGGAATGGAGTAAAATTTGCATGACAGTACTAGGAAAAAGTTTACTTTAATGAAACATTCAAGCTAGAGCATTGACAGAATTGCTGGAGCAAGACAAGCATTGTCAAGAATCGTGGCTATCAGATAGAATCAAATTTCCACAAAAAAATACTGTATTTATTGATAAAAATTAGCTATCAAAATCGTTTCCATTAAGTGTGAGAACTACCTTCTGTATATACCTTTCGCCATAATTATACTCTGTTTTGAAATTCTGTAACTTTTCTAACTATTTCGCACATAAGGTTATCTAGCGAATTTTGGACTTGATTGGTACTTACATAAATAGCCTTAAATATGCGTGTAATGAGTGACGCCTTAACACGTGCTTCTTGGTAACACCTTAATTCATCAAAAGCATCGTGGAAGTGTTTCCAAAATTGTCTAGTGCATCCGCTGTATTAGAATTGCTTTTCGCCCACTTCAACCAGTAAAACAAATGCATTTCAAATATGAAAAATCCATGGCAACGTTTGCAATATGTATCAAAAAATTATGATTCTTCATGTCTCTTCGAAAAAATTGTTAGTTTCTCTTTTGCCAGATTCAAAACAGAGAGATATATCAGATCTCAGAAATTAAATAGCATTTAAAAAAACTAAAAATTATTTCAAAATTTAAGTACTCGTTTGATTTGAATCTGTGAAAAACACTGAATAATGCACGTAATATTTTATTTCGACAGAGCCATTCCAACGGTATCACACAAAGTGTGACACACACAAAACGAGACTAAGTGCGTAGCTTGAAAAAAGAGTGGTGTTGGCAACAACTGTTTAGGTGACGTCATCTCACACACCTCTATCCATGTGGCCAATTTTGCTTTTATCGATCACGCCAGATGGCAGTACTGCCAAAGTGAACATGTGCAATTGCCGGGAAAATGTCGAATCAACAACAAGTTTCTTGTGAAACTTAACCCGCGGTCACTCGCGCCTGTTTTTACTACCGTCGTTACTCGCGGGGTGTAGAGAACACCCCAAACTTTTAACACGTATATTTAATTATGAAAATAAAATTAAGTCATTATGATACATATTTATAAAGTACAAGATGTTTTTTGTACTATACAAATAAAATTATTAAATTTATTGCATAAAAATACGACTAACACATCAATTTAAACTAAACATACAAAATTTTCATTTTAAAACACATAATTTTATATTTTTTCATAAACCAGTATATATAAAACATATATACCAGTAATAAATATACTTTATAATTAATGAGATAATGATAGCACAGAAAGTAGAAAAATAATATTTTAATCATTTTCCAAACATTCAGAGCAGACTGTATCATATGCTTAACTTCTCGTTGGAGTTCTCAGCTCCCAAGATAAACTTTTGAAGGTCATTACATTCCAATCTTTCGAGAAAGAGGGATTGCATCAGGCCTGAAGGTTCAATGATCTAAAATGTGCAGCTACAGAAAAAATCGTGGTTCTGCGCATTCTTTTGGGAATCCTGGGAGGATTTTCTTGTTTTTGGGGTGTACAGAACACCCCGCGCGAGTGATCGCGGGTTAAGAAATCAGCCACGAAAATATTTCAAATACTAACCGAGGCTTATGGAGATGAAACTTTGTCTCGTGCACATGTTTTTGAATGGCATAAGTGGTTTTAAGGGAAATTGACAGTGTGAAAGATGATGAACCTGCTGGACACCCAGGGTCATTGCTAAACTTCGTGATATCAGTGAGTTCTCTCTCACATCACTGTCAATCAACACTGCATAAGGAATAGGAAAAATGAACGAAATATTGTCCAGTTTAGTGTGCGTGGTATAAATGCAAGATACTGCTAATTTACATAATTGCTGAGTTCAATTGATATATAAATAAATCAAAATAATAATATATTCCTTTTCTTTAGTTTCTCAAATTGTAACACAGCATATTAATTTACGCACAGGTCACATATTATTATAAGCAAATACAGAGCAACAAGGTATTATGGTGGACACAGGGCTAAGTGTAAGCAAGCTAAGAAGCAAACTGAATGTCACGCACGCTGATTGGCCGAGAAAACGTTAGCTCTTCTGACGACATGAATCCCGCCCTCTTCTTGGTCGACCAAGACACGTGACTGGGGAAACCGGAAATATCTTGTGTACCAATTACACATGTACATACAAATATTTTTATGTATGCATTAATACGAACATTCACATCCACAGACTCACTAGGAAACAATTCACTATTAATAACTCATTCTCGAATTGCCCCATAGTCTTTGCTAAAGTCAGCCAAAGGGGGCACTCCTGCCCATGGCCCACCAAAATATTGCCATGCCCCACGTTGGGAATGACGGGCCTAAAGCATCATTACTTATTTATTTAAAATATTGTAGTCAGTTCATGCCTAGAGGTAAGTGGCTCACGCACATTTATTTATGTTACCGTTCATACAAGTATTTGACAACGTGTATTCTATGTAGTGTCTTCTTTAAAATTTTAATTTTATGATTTTCAATTATATAAAATAAAACATGCTTATCTTATGCGAGTTTAGAGTACATAAATAACGCGTGTTGTTCGCGATTATTTTTACAAACCATTTCAAACAATAAATATAGTTCAAGTATCATCCATTGGGTACTCGACATATTAATACGTTACCATAGAAACCGATGAGCTTTCGCGTTCTGTTTACAGCAATTTTTGGCCCATCTCTCTCAAATACATCCAGAGTTAAAAAAAAAAAAAAAAATATTAAAAAAAAATTTAAAAAAAAAGTTTTCCAACATTTTTTTTTTTCTTTTATTTTTTTTCTAATTCTCACTTAGAAATGTGTTCCCGCGGCAACTTTCGACGGAAGATAAGACGATTCCGATGGAGACGCTATCGGTTTATCGATATCGGATGTTGTCATAAATAATAAATGAAGCCCGACTCCGTTTTAGAATATCGAACCCCGACCACATACTTTTTCAATTGCCGAAAGCTTTGATTGCTTCAGGGAGAGCGGAAACAGTCAACATATTTTTCGCTAGCTTAGCGAAAATCACCTTTCGCTTTCAATTTATTCATTTTATTCACACGCAGAGGAGGTTTTTATTCGAAATGTATGGAGAGCTCTTTTGATTTTCAATGGACTGAACTTCCACAATAAGTCAATATGTACACAACAAGATTCGGGTGAGTTCAATGACTTTTTTTTCTTTCTCCAAAACACTTCCCGTGCATGATTTGGCGACTTTTTAAGTTAAATTTTTATAAATTTATTTTGTCCAGCAAAAAAATGTGTACTAAAGGTTGTGACGGGTTCTATTCGCGTGTATTCAACTAATCCTCTTAGGGAAGTTATTCTTTACCTGCGATATGAGTTTAAAACCGATTCCCGTCTCTTGATTTTATGCTTATGTAAATGCTATTTGAACCCTAGCAATGGGTGTGTTAATCGCGAGTCGTTCGTCCTGAAGTGAGTCTTTTCAGAGCAGTGGAAATACAAGAGAAGCTGGTTTGAAGAAAACACAGTAGCAGATTAGGGAAAAAAACGTTGACAAGAGATCAACAAACATATTAAGAGGTAAATATATTTTGAATAAGCTTATAAGTTCAGATTGCTAATCACTTTTTCCATTTAATCAGCTCATGCGCTTTGCTGTTGCCAACTTCAACTTTTTGCAGAAACTTTCTTTTAAATACTACATATTTGTCAACAATAATAATTCACATAGTTTAACAAAATGCACTTGAGTTAAAAACACACTAATAATATAATTTTTTTTTAAAATTTCATAAAAAATCTTAATACTAGAACATGTTTACCCAATTATCGAGTTCTAAATTTTACAAAAATAGAACAACTACAAATCTAATGTAGGTTTTTAATGCAACGGAGAACACGTGATTGCATCTATCACGTGACCGTCATGAATTGAGCCCATTACATAAAAGCACGAATCCCTCGACCCATGAATTTCGGTACTTCTGTATTAAACCACGAAATCAAAAGATGTCGCCAATTCAAAAAAATATC
This sequence comes from Trichonephila inaurata madagascariensis, assembly GCA_019973955.1. Taxonomy (NCBI): domain Eukaryota; kingdom Metazoa; phylum Arthropoda; class Arachnida; order Araneae; family Nephilidae; genus Trichonephila; species Trichonephila inaurata. The sequence goes on from BMAV01009984.1 coordinate 6,986, forward strand.
GCCAGATGCTGTTTTTATTATTATTATATTCAAACATGTGTGGATATATATTAAGCAAGTACCTAAATTTCGAATGCTTAAACATTCCCAAAACTGTAAAACATAAAATTAACAATTATAAATAATAAAAGGGTTAAATAACTTCGTCATTTGATGGCGGTTCAGAGGCCTATAGGCTCACAACTTGGTTGCGATCAGAAAAGGACACCATGTCTCAACCCGAAGATTGCAGGTGTAGTAGAGGTCGTTGAAGAAGCAGACATTGTTATAAAAATAATGCTTTTATTTCAGGCTAATCAGTTTATGATGAATTCAATTTTCATAACCTTGGGAGCAATCCTAACTTAAAAGGTTATTCAAAGTACACGTATCTCTTGGTCAGCTCTTTCCCAAACTGCTATGGTTCTCTTCAAAACAATTTCTCTTGTATTTCTTGTGTCTCTTCTTCTCCGAATGGCAGTTATAGCTCGAATGATAACTTCAAGAGGAACGACTCACTACTACTAACGATTTACGATCCATGATTAACTTTCCACGATTAATTTTAACACACCCTTGCCGGCGATTAAATAGCATTTACGTTAGCCAAAATCAAGTCATCTCTACGGAAAGGGGCTCTAAACTCACAGTTAAGGAATTATTTCCTCTAGATGAACCGTGCGGATAGAACCCGTCATAACCCAAGATTTCAATTAGCAATAAAAACAGCAATGCCAGCTTTAAATTTTGCCCAAGAAGATTTGAGATAACCACCTTATACACATACAGAACAGACAAATTTGCATAAAATAATTCCAAAAAGAAAAAACAGATGCTTAGAAAAACAGTTATGACAAAGAAGTCATGCGTACAGTTTGCCGAAAAGCCCTTTTAACTCCCAGTGGGATACAGTTAAAATTTATTAAAATGAACTCCAATCTGAACAAAAAGGTTAAGCAATCTATTTCGTATATCAAACGGTCCAAATGATTCATCTTGAGCTGATAGCAACTCACTGCGACTTTGTTTCCGTTGTAAGATTATGTTAGTGACATCTGCAAACAATTTTCCTCAAATCATTTGTCTTGTGCAAAAATTGGATGCGGATAAACCCAAAAACATGCCAAGAAGGAAGCCAAATGGCAAAGAAACAATTCTCGAAATAAATGTGGCAGGTTCACAACTGCCATGAAAATCTTAATTACTTTATTCTAATCAGTCTTTTCTTGAATTCATTGTTGCGTACAATGGTTTAAATACATTGATCGATTAATGAAAAAACGTTGAATTTGTGTACCAGTTTGTGATAGCGCCCCCCTTTAGTGACCGTATCTTTGATTGTTAGCGTGAGCTAGACGTGTAGGGTTTGCAAAAGGAATAGACATTTTTAATTCTTCATATGACTTTATTAAGAATAGAACTTAAATGTCTAACAATTTAGATACATTAAAATAAATGAGAATCTATAATGAACAAACACACAATTATAGTTAAACCTAATCACGTTATTTAGACCACTTTCTCTAATATATTATTATTCTATCCCCCTACTCTCACTCCTAATAATATTACAAGTCCTAGTATCAAATAATCAGTCCTACCTTAATCCAAACTTAGCTTCGACCTTTATGAGGAAACGCCTGGGCGCGCGTGCAATGGTATGCACCTTGTAGTAATGGATGGGTTTCCAGGTAACTTTACGATAGGCTGTCAATTCACGCTTGTATCTCTTCCAAACATAATATTCCTTAAATTGCCATTTATCTTCCTGAAACTTCTGCTCTTTTAAAAGCTATCTTATTTGCATTTCTTGTTCACAATTCACTTCTTGGGTTTTGGTTGGAAAAGAGTTGCCATTAATCTTAGCCACCAAAAAACCCAGAGGTTATGTTAAAGAAAAGACGCGTGAGTCCGTCACAAACCCCTCCAAGAAGCAAAACGTGATTTATTCGGGGGTCTTAATGGCCCTTAAGAAATTACGTGCCTAAATTTTTATTTCTTAATCTCCTCACTTTCCAAGTTTTATTTAAATTTTAACCTTGAATCCTCATTTCAACTATTAATTTTCAATATTCAACTTAAACTTTAATCTTCATTATTCATCTTAAATTTAATTTTTAATATTCCTCCTTAATTTGATCTCTTGACAGCCACAATAAATTTTACTCAATTAATTAGACCAAGATAAACAGTTATGCATTTTAATCCTGGTAGATTCTCACTTTTACATATGTGGGTATGCCTCATCTAAACGGAGTGACCAGGGAAAAATTCATCCTTGACTTGGATGGAAAAAACTAGGTCAGCATACCCCTTAACTGACTTAACTCTACTTAATTACTACTTAATGTTACTTAAACTACTATAACAATCTTCATTTCTTCCATTGCTTTTCTATCCATTTGAGATTACAAAAATACTTTGAGACTTGGTTTTCAAATTGGAATTCAGGGTCTGTCACCCTGAAATAAAAACTCTTTAAATTACTTGGCAAAATCTATATTCACATAATACCAGTACATTTTACATTTTTTATACATTATATATTAATAATATATTACACTCTTTAATTACAACTAATTTTCATATATATACTTCATCTGGTCCTTCCACTAAACTCCCCATCAGTCGCGCAGCGCCGTTAATGTTATTGTTATTAATCTGTCTACGCCGCGTTTCCCTGAACCAGATGTACATTAATATGAAACAATACAACAATATATATATACATATTATACAATTACAAACATTTTTCAATAAATCATTAAAACAAATAACCAAAGGAATTGTCGCATCTCAGCGAAGTCATACATCGAAGTAAACAAATGCATAATTACAATTGTTTTCTCCATCAATTGAGAAAAAGAAATTTTACACGTCAAAAGTTCAAAAAAAAAAAAAAAAAATTCACTCATTGTAGTGTCAACTTTTGCTTGGATTATAATTTTTAAATACCGCCCGAGACTTCCTTCTCTGCAATAATTCTTCCGACCACTTGTTGGAAAGAATATAAAATGAAACGATACAACCTGATTTTTATGGCTTGGCGTCTCCCACTAGAACCTCCAAGGATAATGTACTATTGGTCCTCGCTCCTCTTCTCTTTTCCTGGCTGCTGTGCTGAGGATTTCCTTTTTTGTTGGTCTTCCTGCTCCCTGATGTAGGGTCTGCAGTTTTCTCCTCGGCTGTTCCTGGCTTTATTTGACTTCACTTTACTGGTTGGTTGGGAATCCGGATTTTGCTCCTTTTGCGGTCTGAGGTTATACCTCTCTCTATCTTGAACTACTGCTCCTTCTGTTCGGTTCCTCTTCCTACTTATATAAATATTAGTATTATCTGATGACAATGGTCTTTTATTTATTTTATGGTCTACACGTTTCTGCAACTTTCTTTGTGGTTCGCCTGACCAAGATCCACGTGATCGTTTTTTTTATATCCTAATCTTTCCTGGCATTTTCTTTTAAAAAAATTTCTATTATTTGAAAAAGAGCTAGGTAGTGATCTGATAAGTGGTCCGAGATTATCGGCCCTACCTGTGTGTCTCTCACCTTGATTTGACTTAATATTTATCCCTTTTACCTCAAACTCACGCTTTACATCTGACCCCTTCTTCCTACCATATTGTGACTCATTTGATCTTCGTTGTACGCTTTCCCAACTACTCGTTTCCTGACGTGAACTAATGCTATCCGAACTACCTGTTCCTATCTCAATCTCGTCACATTTCCTATGACGATATATTCACACTTGATCGACATTGACCGTCAAATTTTTTCCCGACCGCCATATGATGACATTATTCTTTCTTACTTCTAATACCCTATAGGAACCTTCAAAGTTTGGTTTGAACTTTGCAACAATTTTTTTCGTTGCTGAATTTAAAGGGTGCGTTTCTAACAAGACCCAGTCATTCACCTTAATTTTTACATCACGCCTGCGTCTATTATAATACTTCCCCCCATTTTCATGTTAAGCTTTTGTGTTTCGTCTAGCCTCACCAAACAATCTTTCAATATCTCCTACTGCAAAGTCAGTTCCGTCCGATACCATAATTAATTTTTGAAATGGGGTAATCAACTTTCGACCCAAAAATAATTCCGCAGGGACTTTCCCCGCCGTTTCATTCACTGCTGTACGAATAGCATAAGCAAACTCACCTAAGAATTGGTCCCATGTATCATGTTGATCATTTACATAATTTTCAATCATTTGCACCAGATCGCTATTCAAGCGTACGGTTCTATTTGCCTGAGGCCTACATACAACAGTCTTCACATGCTTTATGCCTAATCTTTCACTTAAATGTTCAAAAATTTCAGATATAAATTGGGGACCGTTGTCACTTATTAATTTTATCGGAGCTCCAAAACGCGAAATAAAATTATCAAAAAAAGTATCCGCTATTACACGAGCCGATGCCTTTTTAAGAGGTATGATTTCGGCCCTTTTGCTGAAATAATCGGTAATTACTAATACATATCGATTACGTCTCACTCTCGATGTAGGTTACGGACCTAACAAATCTAACGTAACTATTTCATTTGGATAATTTGATACAATCGGATTTAATCGGCCAGACTGATAACGCGTTTTTATAATTATTAACCTAGCACATATGGCATGTAGAGACATATTGATCAATAAATTTTCTCATATACGGTAAATAACAAACGTCTCTTATTTTACGATAAGTCTTAAAACGACCAAAATGACCTGCTATGGACTTGTCGTGAAATTCTCTCATTATTTCATTCCTCAATGACTTTGGAATGTATACTCGCATTTCACCTAACGACGTTGCGTATTTCGCATAAAATAACAAGCCTTCTATAATTTTGAAGTCTTTGGACCAAATCTCACATATCGTCGCATTAACTGAGCTATCTTCCGGGTTTTCTAAATATCTATAGATATGACCTAATTCTGGGTGATTCTTTTGCTCTGTTATTAACTGTTCTCGCTACGTAAGTAACAAATCTCTGATTATTGCACAATTAACTTTCTCTCCCAATATACTTTCAAACGGGTTTATTGATAAAACGTCCACCACCGCATTTTGAGTTCCAGGCCTATGTTCCCATTCTATAATAAATTCTGCTAATTTGAGTGCCCATCTTATCATCCTACTCGACAAATTTTTCCCATGAGTTAAACGCGTTAAAGCAGCGTGATCAGTAATAACTTTAATCGGCAGTGCTCCTAAGTATGTTCTCAATTTATTCAGCGCCCAAACTACTGCTAAACATTCTCTCTCGGTTACCGTATACCTCTCGGCGTTGCTAACTGTACGTGAAGCAAATAAAACTGGTCTCTGTTCTTGATTTAGAACCGTTCCCACACCTATTGAAGTTGCATCAGTAAATAACTCGAAAAGTTTTTTGAAATCCCTCAATTTTAAAACTGGCGCCTTTGTTATGGCCGCCTTGAACGCGTCGATAGCCTTCTGCGCCCCAATTGACCAAAAAAAATTCTTTAATTTTCGTTTAAGATTATAAAGGGGTTCGCAAAGATCAGTATAATTTTTAATAAATTTCGCGTATAACTGGGACATACCCAAAAACTTGGATACCTCCTTGGAATTACGCGGTGGTTTCAACTCAAGTATGGCTCGAACATTTGTCTCGTCCGTTTTTACTCCCTTCTTACTAATAACCAATCCTAAATACTTCAATTCATCACAACCAAATTTACATTTTTCTCTGTTTAATGTTAATCCTGCATCTTGCAATAACCTAAAAACTTCCCTTAAATGCTCAACATGTTAATTGAATGATGGAGAGGAGATAATTACGTCATCCATATATACATTCACAATTCTCCCTATCACCGGTTTCAATATGATCTCTATCACCTTCTGAAAATTGGGAGCCGCCCCTGATAAGCCAAATGGAATACGCCGAAATGCGCAGGTGCCACGTTTTACTACGAACGCGGTCTTAACAATATCACAGGGGTTTACTGCCATTTGAAAGTACCCACTTCTTAGATCAAGAGATGACATTATTGTCGTATAGGGGATATTCGTTATTAAATCGTCTATTAACGGTAAGGGATAGCGGGGATACCTCGTGACTGAATTAAGTTTCCTATAGTCAACCGCAAATCTATATGCTTCCGGATTATCCAGTGGTAACGCATTATTTTTTTTACATCACGCAACTGGTGACGCGTACGCTGATTGAATCTGAACTATGGTTCCTTCTTCAATCGAGTATCGCTTGCTTTTGCCTATCATAGTGGTACGGCCTAGAAACAACCGGTGAACTATCTCCCGTATCAGTTTCATGGTAAAAAACATGAGTAAGACCTGGTTTATCTAAGAACAATCCCTTAAAACTACTAAACAAATTTTGTAGTTCTTGTTTTTGCTTATCCTCCTACTTTGTCTTAGACAGATCTATTTCTACATTTTTTCCTAAATTGTTTTAACCATCTGATCTATTTGCGAATCGGGAATCTTTAACGATTTTCGATCAAAGTCTAAAACAATCTTTGATCCACTTATGAAATCTACCCCAAGAATACATGGGTATTCCAAATCTGTCAACACATGAAACAACCAAGGCTTTTTAAACTCCCTAATTCGAATAATCAATTGTACAATTCCTATATTTTGACATTTCGCTCTCTGTGCCGTGATCACCTGAGCGCGCGATTTTCTTACTTGTTAATAAAAAAAATATTGTCTATATATTTCCTCAGATAAAAATGACTTCTCCGCTCCAGTGTCGCATAATGCTTTCGTAAATGTTTCATTTAATAAAAGAGGAACATATGGAAGTTCCACTGGAGACATACATATCGCAGAAAGTTTTATCGGTATATCCACTTCCGAGTTCTTTTGATTATTTTGAACATCATTAACTTTCAAAACATTCGATCGTCCCCTTTGTATCCAATCGCCTCGACTGAAATTCTCACTCGAACCTCTATTTCTGCGGTCCCTTCTATTAAAATCATCATTTCTATCTCTTTTTCTAAATTGATATCCCCTATCGTTGAAACTGCGGTCATCGTTCTGAAATCTATTCCTGCTTTCGAACCACTGTTTTCCTTGACGGTCATTCTCGTAGTTACCCCTATAATCATTTATGCCATTATTTGGTCTACGCCCAACTTCTCAATTTCTCCAATTTCTGCGATTATCACCAGCATTAGACATCCTATGCTCATTCCAACCTCGTCTTTCCAGATTATCTCCATTCTGCGAACCCCGCGTTGCTTTGCAAGAATACCTTTCTTCAAATTTAGCTAAGAACTCCAAAAGTTGTACCGTGTTTTGTGAATTTCAAACCTCCACGTAGTCCTTAACTTGTGGTTCGAGTCTAACAAAAATGTGATCTACCAAGTCCGCCTGCGACATCCCCAGTTCTAATTTTTGATGCAACTTTAATAAATCGTAAACAAAATCCGTTGGCTCCTGGTCTTTTCTCTGTTGTTTCGCATAAAACTGGGTTTCTAAATCTTTCTTATTCATTATGGCGCGGAATGCTTTTGATGATTCTGCTTTTAGCTGCGCGAAATCCGTCGCGGTATCCTGCACTAACACTGATCCGAATATCTGATATCAATCTCGGGCCCTTCCCCGGAGATGACCTTTCAAATAAGCACATGCCAAATCGCTGGGCATTTCTAGTAATTTTATTTGATTGTGTATGGCTTCGAAAAAGTCGGCCACATTTTCCGAACCGGAAAAGCACACTTCTGGTAAAATACCAAACCCTCTCGAGTTTCCTACCCCGGGATCACATAGATTAAATTTCGTGGGGCGTCACTGTGATAGCGCCCTCCTTTGGTGACCGTATCTTTGATTGTCAGCGTGAGCTAGAGGTGTAGGGTTTGCAAAAGGAATAGACATTTTTAATTCTTAATATGATTTTATTAAGAATAGAACTTAAATGTCTAACAATTTAGATAAATTAAAATAAATGAGAATTTATAATGAACAAACACACAATTATAGTTAAACCTAATCACGTTATTTAGACCACTTTCTCTAAGTTATAATTATTCTATCCGCCTACTCTCACTCCTAATGATATTACAAGTCCTAGTATCAAATAATCAGTCCTACCTTAATCCAAACTTAGCTTCAACCTTTATGAGGAAACGTCTGGGCGCGCGTGCAATGGTATGCACCTTGTAGTAATGGATGGGTTTCCAAGTAACTTTACGATAGGCTGTCAATTCACGCTTGTATCTCTTCCAAACTTTACATTCCCCAAATTGCCATTTATCGCTGAAACTTTTGTTCTTTTAAAAGCTATCTTATTTGCATTTCTTGTTCCCAATTCGCTTCTTGGCTTTTGGTTGGAAAAGAGTTGCTATTAATCTTGGCCACCAAAGAACCCAGATGTTATGTTAAAGAAAAGACGCGTGAGCCCGTCACAAGTTTTACCTGAATCTAATGCGAGTTATACGAAACATTTATCGTCCTAATTGGCGAAAGCAGATATTTAAAGAGAAATCTAGTGTAATTTATTGACAATTATTCTATGGTGTCCCATAAAAAATACAATAAAATGTTATTACGAGTTTTGTTAAACATAAGACATTTCAAATAAAATTCTGTCTCTTAAGGAAAAAAAAAATCAACATAAGATATGATATTATTTATCTAATATAACATTAAACTGTGCGAGGTTATTCTTGTTCTTAAATAACTCTATATATTTCCTATGAATATCTACTGTACCTTTAAGGAATAGAGAGAACTTCTAAAGTATATCTTACAGATGCCTTTGGTTTGGTTAGTTGGTGTCTTGCCATGAACAATAATTAAACCAGGGGTTCTTGAACTTCTCGGGGTGGTGGCGACGCCATTTTTTAGACAAAAAGTTTTTGCTACCCTATAAGCATTACGCAAAGTTTACAAAAACTGGGTTACTTCTATATGTGTTTTATTTGTAGTTTGCAGTAATTAATATCCGCAATAGATTTACTTTGAATATAACGGTACAGAATTATAATTAACAAAAATTTTTAAAAAAACATTATATAGAGTTGAATTATATATAAAAAGTATAATCTGTTCATTAAATGTAGTCATTCAGAATTCTCTTCTGAGATCATCACATTTTATTAACAACGGCTTCAGCAACGCCGCATATAATTTTGAGTTAAGGGAAGTCGACTTGAAAACCCAATTCGAATTCAAAGATTGACATTCTGAAACCGACCAGGTTGACAAAACCTGTAGTTATACTGTTAAATTAAAACGTGTGCTAATGCATTACTGAAACATTAGAACCTCGCACATCAGGACCTTTAACAAAATTACAGCAATATGTGTAAAACAAATAAAATAAATGGTTTTATTAAAATTTCATTCAAAAAGTTCGTTGTGTGGATTTTCTTATCTTGTGTGTGATTATATTTCAGATACTATGTGTTTAAGCGACTCCATTTGGGGTCGCGACCTCTAATCTAAAAAACACTGCTACAAACATTACAGCATGATCAAGTGACGAGGATGACACCTGAGCCCTCTCTCCTAAGCAACGGCAGTATATTTGAGCCTCGGTAGATTTAACGGATCTCTCTGCAGGGTGGGTCTTCAGTGGCACCAGGACACAAAACCACAACGGTTACGAGTTCATGATTGATTGATTGAATATTAACATCGCACTGTTCAGCTACACGATGGCTTTTGGCGACGGACCACGTAATTTTGAACCATGGTCAAGTGACGTGGACGACACCTGAGCTGGCACCTCCTCTCCTAACTACCGCACCACACCAACGGGAGGACGTAACTCGTAACAAGGCAAGCCACGATCCGATACCTATACCACTCGGCTACCGCGGCCACTAAGAGTTCATGACCATAACAACTAGATCACCGCGGCCATGGGATTTTAGAAGATATAGGTTGATTCTTTTCAATTTCAGACTCTTTAAAATGATTTCCTCGAAATATAAGAAAGGATCCGGTACCATGCAGTCCTATCTACGAATTCCCATTCAAATTCTTATTCTCACTATGCTTAAGATTTCACTCTGTTTTTCAAACACATTTTTATGTTTGATTTTCAGTAAAGAGCCAACAAGAAGAGAGTGGGGTGTCGGATTCTTTTTCTGCTGCTGCAAGAAAAGGGGGGGGGGGGGGGCGGGGATCGATCGCCAGCAGAAGGCCGTTGTTGCCAGAATGATTTATTTTTCGGGCCCCGAGCCGCTGAAATTCCATCCGGAGGCGTTAAAAATAGATCTGTCCACTCGCCGCTTCCGGTTTTCTCTATCTTTCTGTTCTCAAGGCAGTAGTGGAGGAATAGAGCATCGTAACAATTTAACTGAGTGCTTGTTCTCTGTACACACGGCCTGGAAAAGATTAAATACAGAATCCGTCATCTTGCAGTGGTGGGTATTTTCTTTCAATTTTGATGTTATCACACTCTTTCAGTCCATTAATATGTTCGATATGTGTAATGATTCTTTCGTCGTTTTTTAAGAAATGTATGCAAATTTGCGGGAGGGAGGGGGGGGGGG
>BMAV01009984.1:22449-46802 GCA_019973955.1 Trichonephila inaurata madagascariensis
TGTGACGTCTCTCGCGTCCTTCTGCTAACATAACTCCTATGTTCTTTGACGGCCACGATTAATGGCAAAACCTTTCCAACCCAATACCAAGAAGAGAAACGGATAAAATATGTAAATGAGATATACTTTAAAAGGATAGAAGCTTTGATGATAAGATATAGCGTGGCAAGTTTAGAGATAGTTCAGTGTGGAATCATTCTGATCGATAGCGCGGCAAGCTTAGAGATAGTTCAGTGTGGAATCATTCTGATCAATAGAGCGCGGCAAGCTTAGAGATAGTTTAGTGTGGAATCATTCTGATCGATAGCGCGGCAAGTTTAAAGATAGCTTAGTGTGGAATCTTGCAGATCAAGAGTTAGCAGTCCGATAGTTTTGGAAGGAATAGAAGTCCTATATAAAGAAGTTGGAATCGTCGTATATAAAGTGAATTTATAGATATCTCTCTTTAGGTGAAGGAAGGAGATCTGCAAAAGGTAATATTTGATATAGGTAGTTAGTTGAATCGGATTATTTATCATAATTAAGATTAAAGGATCTAGTTGCGTGATCTGACTTAATTACAAGGTTTAATTGGGTGTTAACTCTCACTTTAAATAAAGTTGTCAAATTAGAATTAAGTAATATAAGTTATTCTTAATAAAAGTTGTATTAAGAACTACTATGTCTCATCATTTTGATAATCCCACACCTCTAGCTTACGCGGAACCGGAACGACATAGTCATCACAGGATGGCTATGTCGCAACTGATGCGACCTTTATTTCAAAGGTCCTTCCCACAAGCTCAGGAAAATTTGTAGAAGGGTCGATCCTACAGCGTTCTCGATGATTCCTTGGCAATATCGTATTTTTCGCAAATTTTTTGATAAGGATGGTAAAGTCATCAATCTGGTAATCTTAGTTACATTTTCTTCAAAGCTGGTATAATCTTATTCTTCAAGTTCATGTTGGAAAGCGAACTTTGCTTGTAAAGCTATAACTTCCCACAAGGAGTGCACCACTTCAGGGAAAACAACTTATGTGACGTGTTTCAATATTGATAAAATTGCGAGCTTCTTTCCCATAACTGATGCTCATAAATTCAATCTAAGGCAATTGTGTTTTTGATTGAAATTTATGCCATTTAAAAGTGTTTGAGCTCAAATTTCTCATTTGTCGCTTCGTGAAAATGGAGTTATAGTTCTGCTCATGATTCAAATGTTTAAAGTTCGTCACTAATAACTTGTTCAGGAGATTTTTTCCACATGAATCAAATAAAAAAAAACTTATTTCAACTACTACACACATTTATCTCCGCAATCTCTTTAAATGTGCCGTAGAAGCCACCTTTCAACGGAAATTCTGGACTCTAGCTCTAATTTCTAGGGCTGGCTTCAAAGTATTGCCGTAGCTTAGGTGTCGTCTTCGTCATCTTATCAATGTTTAAAATTCTGAAATGAATTGTATAGCTTTTAGTGCAATGTAAACAAAGGGATCCCAACTTAAGGCATGCGTCAGCCGGGGCTTGGGAAGGGGGGGGGATGCTTCTTCACTCAGCCTCCGTAAGAGCAACGATCCAAAGGATTTTAATCTTCTCAGGCATATTTTTCGAAAAACAAGGAATTTTGCCAACTGACATATATCCGTGTCTAGGGCTAGGCTTATTGCCACCATTACTCACTTAGTGGCAAGGTGACAGTCGGTTTGTATCTACATTTTTGAAATTGTGTGTCAAGCACATTTATTTGTTACGGGTTACCCTTTGTGCGAGTATTTGACCATGCATATTATATTCTGCGCACTTCAAAGGGTCACAGGAGGAGCTGACTTTTGTGTGTGCATAAGGACCCAGAACCTCGAGAAATCTTAAGACGTATCTGAATAAACTCATCTTTGTTAACCAAGCTTATATTAGCTATATGTCAATGCTAATTTTCATCTTGTTGAAAGTTTGGTTTCACACATTTGCCTTTTTATAGATACTTTTTGGAGGTTGAATCTAGCTCGATTGTGTAAAACACTGGAAGAGACCAATCGTCAGTGTCTAATGTATTTATTACATTTATATAAAATTAAACTAAATTCAAAAACGAACCAGTTCCACTCGTCTCTGTTTCATAAAAAAGAAGAAAGTTAAACATCAAGCTGAATTTTTTAAATATCTATCAGTCAACAAAAAAAGTCCTTTTCATTTCCTATATAAAAAAAATAATGACGCTGAAAACTGTTTGCAACAAGCACAAAGGGCAACTTTTCACTGCCATTTCTCGAAAAAAGTGAAGCGAACCAAATGGAAGCTTCTCGTCAACCCCGTTTCCAGAGATAAGCACGTGGTCGCACGTACGCCACCTGCCACAGTCTGACACGAGACAATCAACGGAAGAAGTGTCACCTGTTATCGCTTTCCTGGGAGTTATACGACGGTGACAAAGAAAGAGAGTTGAGGGGAGGAGGGGAAGCAAGTCCTCGATTCACTATCATGAGATCTCTTCTTTTTAAACAGTCGTTAGGAAATGTCTCGCTTGTTTTTGTATTCGAATACTTATGTCGCTTATTTTTATCCTCATACTTTCTTTTTCTCTTTTCAAAGGCTTTGTAAGAGGATTTTGATGCGAGAAGAAAGATAAACGCATAAAAGATGTTTCAGTGCTTTAAAAAATTATCATTTTCGCTATTTAAAAGAATTTTTATGAAGTCATAACAAAAGCATAAAAGGGGCAAGACATGCACATAAAACAAGAGATAAAAATCATCGCAACGTGAAGGATTTCTCCAGTTGCGACACAAATAGGTGGGGATGGAATGAATATATATAGAAAAGAAAACAATTACGGCCCTAGAACAATCATATAATTTACTCTACAGCTCGGTCGAGATTTAAATAAGGTGTCGGTAACTAGTATGTAAGCTGTGACCCGACATGGCATACGCTGATAAACTCCCCGAGTGTTTTTTTTTTTTTTTGTTTGATCTGTTGCAAAACTTTTTTCGAATTTTAAGGTAATTGCAAGCGTATTTATTATCCGGTCCTGAATGTGCTTTACAGAGGGCAACATAGCTTCTTAAATGGCTAGCTGTCAGTTGCCCTCACACATTTTGTTTCCCATCACCCCAGGCGAAAGGGCGCACTAAATGGCTTCTCCCTTCAAAGGGGGCAAAAGTTAGACCTCACCTGTTGTCAGCTCAAAGGTTCATTTATTTGTTTCACAACACGTGACATGTCTGGAAACGATGATCCACTGTTGTGAGAAGAGAGTTCTGTAATATGCATCAGAAAGACATATTGATTTGTGACCCATCTGTTTAGTTTCGATATGTGGTGCTAAATAGAACGTTGGCCAGAATAGATGAGTGAGTAAATATTAACGTGTCGCACTATTCAGCTACTCTAAGGCTTTTAGCGACGGACCTCATCATTTTGAACCTTGGTCATGTGACAAGGATGACACCTGAGCTGGCACTCCTCTTATAGCTTCCACACTACACCAACGAGAGGACACTTGAGCCTCGACATATTTAACGGGCATCGGCCTCTCTGCGTGGCGGGTCTTCAGTGGTACTAGGCTCGAACTCACGACACTCCAGCCACGAGTCCATTACCTTGAACACTAGGCTACTGTGGCCACAAGGAAAGAACCAGTGTTGTTCGAAACAGTGTCCGAGGATGCCGTGTGCAAGACCTTCCAATCAGAGATGGAAGGAAGGCGTGAAACAATCCTGCCAGAAAGTTTAAAAAATTGAAGTGAAGTGGAGAGACCAGGGAGGAAGTAGCGGTAGTTTGTCTAGCAGATCTTGGATCTTGGCCCATCCGACGGTGATACTACTATATCCGATAGCTATATATGTAAATTCAAAAACTGTTTGTTAAGTTACGAATAAAACTTTTAATTAAAAATATTTTTACTAAGCCTGCGAGATTCATGACTGCTACCTGTTAATTTTATTAAACTTCGGGTCATTTCGTTACAAGGGTAGTAATCCTAAAATCTAACTGCCTAAGGGAACATTTGACAAGCTTAAAAATAATTTACAGTAAGGTGTGTTGGGTGAGAGCCCAGGCATTCTCTTGCTGAGAGGTAAGTTTAGAAAACACAAGGCGCCCATCCAGTATAATGATTAGTGACGCTGACTGCTATGCCATTGAGAATGGGTTCGAATACCGGAGATATTCAAATGTGGAGGTTTGTTCCTCCACGGCAGGGGGTACTACAAATAGCCGTCAAACAGCAAGTCCTCATGTGAGGTTGATGGAAGGAAAGAGAGGTGGAAGGACCCTGACTAAGAGTGTTCTCCCTCAAACTTGGGGTGGAACCCAGAAAAAACACCCTGTTTCCTGTATGATGCTCACAGCTCCGGGTAACGACAGGCGTTCATGTAGCCCTTTTGTCACGATGATCTTCTTGGACCTTGATATGATGTTACTGTCGATCAGATGGCATAAATCACAACAGAAGAACACAAATGAAATGGTAAAACAAGTCGAAGAGTTTCATTTTTTTTTGTAGGTGTCCTTTCCAAAAGTGTCCCTCCAAAAGAAATGAGGCCACGACAACCCAGTGATCCTGGTAACAAACTCCTTCTAGGCATGTCATGAGTTCGAGCTCTTAGAGCCAAGGATTGATGCTTGTTAAATCTGCCTTGGCTCAAAGTCTTCACGTGGCGTGACGTGGAAATTAGGGTAGTGGAGAGCCAATTCAAGGGCCTTCTTCAACACTTGACAGTGGTTAAGAATTGCGAGGTCCGTCAATAAAAACTCTCGTGTGGCCTTATAGTGTGAAGTTGATAAACACTCATTGACGTTTCAAAGTAAATTCTCCAAAGCCTCTCCAAAAACATACGATTACAGAGGTACCCGATTCCATCAAATTGGAGCAGTTGTAAATGAGAATAAATAGTCTTTGCTGACAGCTCTCGTGCGGCTTTATAGTGAGAAGTTAATAAACACTCACTGAGATATCAAAGGAAATGGCCCAAAGCCTATCCAAATACATACGATTATGAAGGTACTCAACTCTATCACATTGGAACAGTTGTAAATGGGAATGAATAGTCTTTGTTGACAAATACCCTTTCCAATTGCGTCCTGACGATCCCTGCAGACGTGTCTGGAAATGACCGGCAGACAGTTCGGTGCGTGAATATTTTATTAATATCGTACTATAAAGTGACACGAGGGCTATTGGTGATGGAACTCTTAACTTTGAATAACTCTCAAGAGACAAGGACGATGCTTGAGATGGCAATCTCTCTCCAAGCTACCACACCTGAACAACGGGAGGACTTTGAAGATTTACTGGCCATTTTCACGGCGGTTTTTCAGTGACACCAGGTTTGGGACTCTCGACTTGACAATGTCGACGCGAGTTGGGTTACCGCTGCCACATTCTGCCCAAAGAAAGTATTCCTCGACTCACACACATTCAAGATCATTGTGCCGCAAGAGAAATAATATCAAAGGTCTTCACAATCAAGAATTCTGTTCAAGATAGTCATTTGTGTGTGTGCTTTTCTTAAATGACTACAAAGAGGAGCCCATTGACATTAGACAAAATAGTACATTACCTGGTATACACATCAAACTCCTGTATTCTCCACAGATGTGACAAGTTTACTCCACAAACTGATTCAGGTGGTGTGCTGAGAACAAGGCTCCGTTCAACCGTTGTTGAAAGACATTTTGAAAGAGATGGAATCATAATTTAAATCTTTCTAGGAGGTCACTCTGATCTATTCTCTGGAAAACTGCTGTAAATTGTATTAATGTTATAAGCAAATACACACACAGAGACACACATAATCCTTACATATATATAGTATTAAGCATCTCTACTAGAGACAACAAAATTTGAAAGCTAAAGATAAAAGCATCAAACAGATATTGGATTCTTAAAAATATTATACACACACATACGTATATCAATATATAACCGTTCATTATACCTGTTCAGTTACTACACTGATGTGTAAAACTTAAGCAACCGGTTTTTTTCCATAACTCCATGAGAAATCTTCTGAGAGACGTGTAATTCAGAAATGAGAGACGTTTTGTTTTTAAGCGATGACGAAAACGAAGGATCTTAAAAATGAATACAATGCAAATAGTATGGAATCAAACAAAAAAGGCTTTATTGAACTCACAGTGTCATTACACAGGATTGTCTGTCAAAGAGGAAGAACAAGAAGCAGATGTTCCTTAGTATGGATTGCTCTCTCCTTACTGCAATGGTTGCTTCGCACCGTCTTTGCATATTTCGCACCATATTATCTATCCTACAGTCCTTGAGATAAGAATGCCCATTTCTCAAACAACATCTGTTTCAGTTGTTGAGTGATTTCGGGAGGATACAATCGTGTCGCAAAGCATCCCACACATGTTCTATGGGATTTAAATTAGGGGAGAAGGTTGGTCAATCCATTCGAGTGATATTTTCATTTTTCAGAGTTGCAGAACATCAGCAGTTCGGAGTGGCCGTACATTGCCATCCATAAAAATGAAGTCTGGTCCAGTAGCACCTCGGAACAGACTCACAAGGGGAAAGATCACCTCCCTAGAATAGCGATCTTCGGCCAAGGAACCTCTGTAGAAAATATAAACTCATTCCACCCGTTCAGCATGCCTCCCAAGGTAACAACTCCAGGACCACCGTGACGGTGTCTTTCTGAGATGCAACTGGAATGAAACCGTATCCTGAACCTCTCTCCAAGTCAACTGGCATTGAGAATCCCTTGGGGCACTAAAAGGACTCTCATACATAAAGGACATGACTCCATTGATGAGATGTTCAGCTTTTGTGTTCCTTTCAACACTCGAGACGGTGTCTCCGACGGCCAACTTTCAAACGGATGCATCATTCAGGGCGGTGGTTAATAAGCCACTTGTGTGAAGGCGTCTGTCCCCTGTAAGCCCTGTTTCTGTATACAGTTGCTGAGCAATGGAGCTTAATTTTCACCAGCAGAATTATATATTGATCATCCACTGCAGTTGTTTCCCTAGGGAGGCCATCACCAGTTTTTCTAACAGCTATACTTATGGTTTTGTTGACTTTACAAGCACGCAAAACAGCCCTTTGTTGATATCGATCTCTTCAACTACACTGGACTAACTACGCTCCTCCTCCAGCTTTCCGATCATTCTCCCACGTGTGAAGTTATCCAGGTATGTTCTTCTAGCCATTGATTCACGAAAGCACGCACTTGCAGCAAATGT
This sequence comes from Trichonephila inaurata madagascariensis, assembly GCA_019973955.1. Lineage (NCBI taxonomy): Eukaryota > Metazoa > Arthropoda > Arachnida > Araneae > Nephilidae > Trichonephila > Trichonephila inaurata. Next base: position 29,634 of record BMAV01009984.1, read on the forward strand.
CTTTAATTGCGCCTCCGTTGTTTCCTTTTATTGTAGTCTTCACCTGCGCGTGCCGACTACACGCGTTTTGCATAAGCTCACGTCGCCTATGACGTAATGTTGGCCATGCTTGCCCCCCGTGTAAAGTTATAACGCCCCCCTAGAGGGGCGCATCCCGCAGTTTGAGAATCGCTGTAATAATAATGAAGTAAATATAAACTTTTTAACAATTTACTCTCATGTACTATGAGTAACCTAATTATATATATATATATGTATATATATATATATACTAGTTGCATGGCACGGCGTTGCACAGGCTATCTCTACTTTTGTAAATTTTTCCTTTCCTTCACAAAATCAGCACTTCTAATACTCTTTTTCAAAATGACTCTTCCCTCCTCCGCTTAGCTCGGCGTTGCTCGGGCTTTTACCGAGTGTATAACTTAAAATTCTCTGTTTCGAAATTTTTTCGCTTCTTTTCTTTGTCAGACAGGTTTCTTTCCCCCCGACGTTGCTCGAAAATTTTTAAATGCATAACATATTGTCATGGAAATTCCCTTTCGCTATCAGAGCTGTCGAGTAAGTGAACAGTGGGACTTTAATATTCACTCACTCACTTTGCAACTTTTTAGGCACCGGAAAGGAAAATGTATATTTTTTAAAATAGTTGCATGTTGAAAATAGTAGAAATTTTTATAATTACAAAATTTCAAAACTGTATTAAATGTTAAATTAAAATTGTGAGCACTTTTTTAAATGTTCGATACACGGGAAAAAAGTTTCATACAATTGTTTTTATAAATGAAGAAGTGAAAAAAACTTTGAATTTGTGATAAGTAGTTATTAAATATTTAAAATTTGAGTATTTCTTAGATAATCGTAAAAAAAAGTTTTCGGCAATCTATTTTTTAAATCACTAACTCTAAAAGATCAAAGTATGAGTTTTTAAAAATCATTTTCAAATAAACGCATCGATATTGATTCATTTTAGAAAAATAATAAAATATGTAAAGTATCGTTGTTTTTTAAAAAAAAAAAAAAAAAAAAAAAAAAAAACTGTATCGTGACGAAATAAATTATCTTTCCAATTACAAAATTTCTGGCGAAAAATTGCGGGAATAGAATTGAGAGTATTTTTTTTTAAAAGATCATAAAAATTTAGCTATGATGTGGTTTCGAAACCGGGTCCAACAATTAGTAATAAAGCATGTTAAACAACACGCCGTGAAATCGTCGGGAAAAAGAAGGGAAAAGACCTTCAAAATAAAAGGAAGAATTATTCCTATTGCAAAAATGCTTTATTTGTTAAAGTTTTAATTTTTAAGTAATGCCTTCAAACTTCATATATCGATTGCAAACAACAGTAATTTTTAAACAAAAAATGTAACAAAAATTATTCTCAAATATTTCTCGCAAAAAGGGGAAAAAACGAAAAACACAATTTTTTAAATTTTTTTTTTTAAAAAACTGTAATTTTTTAAGTAATTTTTTCAATCCTTGTACAGATTACGGATAATATCGTTCTACATACGGAAAAAAAGTTTCGTGAGATTATTTTTATAAATAAAGAAGTTATTAAGTATTTAAATAAAATTTTGAGTATTTTTTGAAAAATTGCACAAAAAAAAAGTTTTTGATATTTAATTTCGTCAAATCTGGTGATTTTCAATATTTATAGGCGCACCTTCTTTTCTAGTGTAACCTTTCATCAAACGTAACGGGCTGAGTGGAAAAGAGTTTTCAGGTGCCAAACAGGTTTTCGCCGCCAAACTCTGAGCTATTGTAAAATTGCTTTTTTTTAAAGTTTTAATTTTTTTCGGGCTTTATTTTTAAGGTAATGCCTTCAAACTTCATATATCGATTGCAAACAACAGTAATTTTTAAACAAAAACCGTAGCAAAAATAATGCTTAAATATTTCTCGCAAAAAGGGGAAAAAAACGAAAAACACAATTTTTTTAAAAAAACAGTAATTTTTAAGATATTTTATCGGTCTTTGTACAGATTACGGATAATATTGTTTTACAAATGGAAAAAAAGTTTCGGGAGATTATTTTTTAAAATAAAGAAGTTATTAAGTATTTAAATAACATTTTGGGTATTTTTTGAAAAATCGTAAAAAAAAGTTTTTGACATTTAATTTTTTAAATGACTGATTCTAAAAGAGAAAAGCATGAATTTTTCTAGAGTAAAATATCTTTTCATTTAAGCGAAAGAAAATGCAAGCGGAACAATTTAGAAATCATACTCATAAAAACGTATCGATTTTGTGTGACTCATTTTTAAAAAAATCGTAAAAAATAGATAATATAATTATTTTGTAAAATAAATTATACCTTATTGTGGCGAAGTAAATGATCTTTCCGATTTTGTAATCATTTTTTGTCTGAGTTTCATAAAAAAAATTAGATCGCGTTTTAAAAACGTCTGGAAAAAAAATGTTCTGAGATTTTGAACTTGGCCCTTGGCGGGGGAAAATGGCACTAATTATGCATTTTAAGGCTTTTAATTAATATCTTTTTAACTAATTGGAATATCGGAATATAAATGGACAAAACGGATTTCTCGGATAATTCCCGAACTTTTGGTACCTTCGCGAGTTTCTGCTTCGTGCGGTTCGTGAGAAGATAGAGTCCCATAGCCGCATAGATATACGTTTGTTTACCTACGAATTTTATTAGTGTAGATATATATATATATATTATTTTATCGAATCCATATGAAAAATGTGAATAGAATAAAGAAAACACATGCATAGTTTCAGTAATGTATGAGATTATTTACCCTGTTTGCCTCTCTCTCTACTGTATAATCAAAGACAACCGTACTTAAGGAGTAAACTCCCGTTGTACGTCGGAGACGACACACACAGTTCCTTTTGTTTTCAAACATAAGATGAATCAACGAGATTTAAAAATCGCGTTAGTCGAGATATTACTGTATTATAATGCAGATTTTTAATTTGTTGTATATTCAACAGTTTTCATAAATAGCATTTTATTTTTATCTCTATAATGAATACATTTCAGTTTTATTATTCTGTTATATATGTATATATGTGAAGTGTTTGTAATAAAAGTCAAAGGCATGATTTTTCACTATTTAGGATGAAATCTATCAATTAGCAGGTGTTTCTTTTGTTAACAATGGCAAGCTTTTGAGATAAAGAGAAAGCATGCTAGCGAAGAATAAAATAAATATTTAATAAGGAATTGAGTATAAACAACTGTTGTTGAGTTCACGCGTAGTGCACAAAATCTCGATTTTATATGGGTTCTTCATCTGAAACCAAGCTTTTTGGCTCGAAAAGGTAGGATCTTTGAATTTTTCTTGTATAAAAAGAAGCAGTCTTTTAAAAACGGGGGGAACGAAAGGCTTTTATTCTCCCAAAGATTTTATACGGCTTCTTCATTTTGTATCAAGTGCTTTGGTTAAAAGAGATCAAATCTAATTTATTTTCAACTATGAAGAAAGAACTAGAGTACCTCTCAAAAACATTAAGAGATGAAAATCAGCTAGTGATTCTCCTCACGAACTCGGAGTGTCACGGATTCGACTCTTGCTGCCTCTGAAGATTCGGCGTGTAGAGGGAGCCACTGTACATTAAGTCTGGTAGTTTGGAGAGGGTAGTGCCAGCTTTGGTATCGTCCTCATCACTTGACTTTGGCTCAAAATTAAGAAGTCCATCGCCAATAGCCTTCGCGTTACTTTATAGTGCGACGTTAATATCACTCTCAATCACTCATTTTTGAAATAATGTAAGCGAGAAAAGACATAATACTGTATTTATGTACATGATAATATAAATAACAAACAGTGCCACCCATCTGGTATAGTAGTTAGTGACGCGGTGCCGTAGGGGCTGAGTTCGAATCCCGGAGAAGGCATGGATGTTTATAAATGTATAATGTCTTCGCGGTATGGGGGTACTCTAAATAGCTGTCGAGCCGCAAGTCCTTTCGCGAGGTAGATGGAAGGGGAAGAGAGATGGGAGACCTCTGACCACCTCCAGGGTATTCTCCCTCAAAAATAGGGTGGAACCGAGCAAAGTCGTACTGTCACCTATTTGGTACTCAAAGCTAAGGCTAACGACAAAAGTAAAATTCTAGCCCTTAGGCGCGATGTATTTCGTGGACCTTGATCTGATGTTACTGTCGATGGTATAAGCAACAACAAAAACATAATAATAAGCAGTGAAAAACCACGTATAACGATCGAAACAAAGAAAAGAAAAACGACTCGCTTTACGAACAGTGTTTAGCTTAACAAGTGTAAATGCTTGGTAGGGATATTCCCTGTTGTGAAGCTCTCAATAACCACGTTCTCCTCCTCACTAGTTAACTCGACTAAAATGGAATAGTGGAAGTCACGTTTTCCACACGTGGCTACTTGTTTATTGTAAATGGAAAAAGCTCTTAATTATTAATCACTGTACCAAATAGATTGTGAAATTCGCTTAGGCACTTTCTTTTCAGTCAACTTTGTGTCCGCGTGTGAAATGAATCCTCTCACCTCTTCACACTAGAGGAGTGGTGATAAGAAACGAGTCGGTGGCCGGGGTAGCCGAGTAGTCAAGGTATCGGATCATAGCTGGCCTTGTCACGAGTTCGAGCCCAGTATCACTAAAGACCTGCCGTGTAGGGGAGCGATGCACGTTACATCTGTCGAGAGCTCAAACGTCCTCCGTTGGTGTGGTGTGGTAGCTAGGAGAGGGGGTGCCAGTTCAGGTGTCGTCCTCGTCACTTGACCATGGTTCAAAATGCCGATATCCGTCACCAAAAGCCCTCGTGTAGCTGAAGATTGCGACGCTAATATTCACTCACTCAAGAAACGAGTCGACCGGCACAAATTTGACTCCTGTGAAACCAGCCTAAAGCGGTGGAACCTCTTTTCCTCTGCTTAAGAGAAATGTTTTGAAAGAAACCATTTTAGAGCAACTATAGACTATTTAAAAGGAAGGGATACTCAGAACTGAAGTGCCTGAAACCTCAAAAGCGTGGCGAGTAAAGCGAAAAGGAAGATGTATGCTGTTCCTTCAAGACTGTCGTACTGGGAATCAACAAGAGGAGAGAAGGAAAATAAGGACAAGAATCGAAATTCGCGAGGATTGAATTACAACCATTTGGGTAATCTGAAGTTGTGTTGATTAGTGTCATGGTAGTTACAAAGAAAGTTTCGTTACACATCGACAGATTTGATGTGCCTCACTACACGACGGGTCTTCAGCGGCATCAAGCTGCGATTTAATAACGCAGGCCACAAAATTACATATCAATGGGGGATCAAGTTTTTGAATTCGCGTAAAAATACAAAAGATAAATTTCACAAGAAAAAAAAACAAGATTAGATTTTTCTTTAAAAGAATTTTGTTTCAGTTCCTTCTCTCTATTAGTTCTCACTTCTCCCTATATCTTGCTCAAATTTTCAATCGTTAATAAAATACATTTTACAGCGTTTAATTGAGCTGAAATTGTATATACACAATTGTTTTGGATGACAGTACGGTAATTTAATTATAATTAATAAATATTAATTGATGAAACCTAATTATACAAAGAATTACAGATGCAGCCAAGTTGGCATCATTTTTGGCGACTTAGCGACCATTTTGGTGACTTGTGTCAAAACATGAAAAAGTTTTCTTTCTCACATTTTAAAGCTCTCATTCGAGCTGAAATTTTCTATACACTATTGTTTTGGGTGACAATACAATAATTTAGTTATAATTAATTAAAATTAAACGACTGAAACTAACTATTAAAAGAATTGCAGATACAGTCACGTTGGCTTCATTTTTAGTGGCTTGGGTCAAAAATTAAAAAAAAAAAATTTTTTTCTCACGTTTTAAGGCTTTTTTCGGTTAATGTTAAAGAATAGGACCCTAATTTGGAACATTTTCTTAGATATAAAAGAAGTGAACATTTTATATGATATTCTGGCTTCACAATCCTTTAGAGAGAAGCATTTGTTATCGTACTTCCCATTTTTAACAGAGTTGAATCATTTTTTCTGTAGTAAAATGTGTTTCGTGTTTTTTCTCCTATATACCGTAATGTTAAATGGGCTATGCCTTCTCGTATTAAAACGAAAAAGAAAGTATTCACGAAATATTTTGAAGTTTTTAAAAACACTATATTGTTAACAGAGATATGAGTTATAATACTGCAAATTTTTCCAAGGAAATTGAGGCATTTTTCTATTTGAAAATGTGCTTCGCGTTTAATTCAGCTCTCGTACTTTTACGGAAGACAGCCTTAAAGCATTTAGTTGAACTGAAATTTCTTATGCACGATTGTTTTGGATGACAATATAATACTTTAATGATAATTAATAAAAATTAATTGCCACTTAATATTGTGATATGTATATACATATTAACTTTAACTATTTTATAAAAAGTAACTAAAATAAAATTTTTCTTTGTTGACCTATGTCAGAATTGACCTAAAATTTTTTTTTTATATTGCTTGTTTCTATTCTAGCTTTTAACAAAAGTGTCGGGCTTTTTTTCTTATTTTTGTAAATATTTAAAATATGCATACACTATTTCTTTTGATTTCTTATTAAGTAATCATTTATAGTTGTAGTAAGAACACAGCGTTTTTAAAAAAACCATTCTAATTACGCTTAAGAGGGCACAAGTAGTCAGAGTAAAAAAGAATATTCACGAGTTCGCGAACTGAACAAAAATTACATATAACAACCCATCACGATCAATAAGTTATGATTTATTATAACGTATTGTCAATTAAGTGTTTTTGCGAAAGGCTACTTTGAAATTACTTAAAAGGACTGAGTAATGGTCTTAGAATTTCAAATAAATTGTTTTGCCTAAATTTTTATTAAAGTCCATTGAATAACAGTTTTTCAATCATATAGCCGTGTTTTTATTTAATGCACTTATTATTGTTATCTTTCGAAAGGTAGTAGTAATTTCATATATATTGTTGTGTCATATTGAACTCTTCTGAATATTTATTTCTGTCAGATCTGAGCCCCATTCTCCAAACATCCGCACCCGGTCAACGCGAAGGCTTGTGCCTCGACAGATAAAAAGTGCTCGAACATTTTTTTAATGGCATCAGAACTTGAATCCACGTCTCAAAAGAAACAACGGCTACGATATGTGGCCGCGTTAGCCTAGTGGTCAAGGTAACGTACTCGTGGCCGGCGTGTCATGAATTCGAGCCCAGTTCCGCTGAACAGAGGAGCCGAATGCCAAGCCTCCCGTTAGTGTGCTGGGCTAGTTAGGAGAGGGCGTTCCAGCTCAGGTGTCGTCCTCGTCTCTTGACCATGGTTCAAATAGACGGGGTCCTCGTGTAGCTGAAGTGCGACGTTCGAGAGTGAAGAGTGCGGAGTTACCCGGCCACGAGATTGCGATCATGTGTGTGACTTAGCGGTTTCGTTATACATATTCTAACTGGGAGTGAGCCCCAATTTAATTGATGGTAGTTATTAGAAATCAATTTCGTTTTCTTAATTATTCTTTATTCCCCTCTGCTGATTAAGCTCACATATTAATCAATGACGAATCAAATGTTGATGCACCTCTGAGAGGTTTAATTAATTGCATTTGTAAACTCATTATCAAAATATTATGAATCATTTCTTGCGCTATAACAAAATAGGTATGTTGAATTGAATAAATGTAAAATTTTCTAATGAATTTTCTACGGAAAGATAAAAGGAGAGACATTTTAAAACTAATTTTATTTTCAACGTAGTTTTTTCCCTATAGCTTTTGTATAATTTAAAAATTTTGTAGTATAACTATAAATTTATTCCAAAATTTTTAAGAGCACATGGTACAAGTTATAGAAAAAAAATTTGAAATTTCCTGAAGCCCCTTTTTTGGTAACGACACTAAATCTGATTCAATCTCCGATAAATTTTAAGACAATAAATGCGAGTACCTTAAAAGTATAACAACACTTTCAAAAATATTAATTACAAATAAACAAAAAAAAAAGATATTCACTTATGGTTTTTATGTTCTATAAAGAAAATAACAGTTTTCTTACTATATTTTAATGCACCTTTTCAATGTGAGTACTAATAGTTAAGAGCAAAACATCAAGTTTATGCGAGTTTTCTGGCCACGTTCTGTGAAGCATTACATGATAAATACTTTGAATGTTCGCTGTAATTCGAATTTTAAATTCACCAGTGTCACTAATTGAAGATTGGTAAACAATTCTTTTCACATATTCCTACTAGGAGAAGCCCAAATATGTTATGGCTAAAGATCCAGGAGGGCACAGTATTAAACTTCCTTTCCCCCATCTCCCGGGGAACTTTTTCTGACTTCCAGTGTGGTGGAGCCCCAATTACAATGTACTTGTGTTGCAGATTTAAATTCCATAAACCATGCTACTACTTGAGGAACTACATGCTGTTCTTGAGGTGAAACCATTTTGAAAGGAGAACATTGCGCCATCTAGTTTGAATTTCATTAAACAAAAACTTTAATCTTTTTTTTATGAAACAAAAAAAACCGTAAGTGAAGTTTTTGTTTACTTTTAATTCATTTTTGAAAGTGGACACCCTACACATTTCCTGTTAAAAATTCGGAAAAAAAACCTGTAAAACTCGAAAATTCTCATTAAAGGTTTCATTAAAGATAAGTATAGACAAAAGAGAGTGTATGTATGGTTATATCTATTTTTGTCATTCCTCACTTCAAAATGCAGTTGTACTTCTGAAATGCTTTTTCTTTTTTTCAAGAAGTTTGGCTCATAACAATGTTGTTTGAATGGGAAAAATTAATTTTTATATTCTACTACAAACACACAAAACTAATGCGCACAATTATTCTATTGTTAAAGTTCGAATTCTTGCACATCAGTTTTATGTAAGTACTGTGTTTCCAGGGTTAATATTTTCCGTCTACATGTCTTTGGAAAAAAACGTAGTGATTGTTTAATAATGAGGGGTTAGAAGTAAAAGCTATTTATATTTCTGACACAAACCAGCAAAGACACCCAATTGTACCTTCTCTACCCCTATTAGGTGTTGCCCAACTTGGGAATTCTCATGGCTCTTTCAGAATATATTACTTCTAAATAATAGTACTATTTCTGTAGGGTCGTGTGGAACTATCGCTGAACCCAAACCGACGCGTAAGTGAATAGGATAAAGAACCTTATTTCTAAGAAAATCTACTGGGCAAAAAATAATATTTTCGTAATGTTTTACTCGATACACAAAACTTCGCGAGTGAAATATTTCTTTGATTTATTTTAAATATGTTTTAACTTATGTCATACTTACACTTTTTTGCATTCATTTAATGAAAAAGAATTTAATATCGATTTTATTTTTCTTCCGTTGAGCCTACATCGATTTCCCGATGTTAATTATGAAAATAGGACAACTAGAAGTGAGCTGTATTTTCTAGATAAATATAGAATTATCTTCCTCACAAAGCAAGTCTTAAGAGAGATTGATATTGTGTGAATTTTATTAATTCATAAATATAGAGTATTGGCAATCCTCATTGTTGTGTTACTGTGCTTTTACCTAGAATATGGAGATTTTAGACTACATATAGAATTTCAGGTATCCTGAAATGTTTAGTTACAGATATATTACTCAATAGCTGACATTTCCTGTTAAATTTTTAAATTATTCTCATTCATTGAAAATTATGCTGATTTTTTTTATATATGTACATATGCTTAGTATTTCAAGCTGAGAAATTGTTAGTAGTTTTACTTAAATAAGTGGAGTTAAATTATAATTTTTAATTCGATTCATATATGTTTGAGACAGAGAGACTTAAAAACTTTGAAAATACATAAGTTATTCGAAACAAAGTTAGACGTCGTAATGTAAAAAAAAATGAAATCAGAACTTTGGATACACTTAGAAGAAAAATATTTCTAAAGCATTAATTTTAAATTTATAGAATTACAAAATACACATGACCGTTTGTCGCGTTCAATATCTTTAAAATTTATAAACATTCAATCAATATATCATAGATTTTCCTTTTTCTTTTAACATACATTTAAGTGCCTGAGATAAAATATAAAATTCACAAACAAAAACCAAATTTTGCATTTAAATCGAAGCAATTCATGTGTTGTTAGAGAAAATCATTAAAGAATTCTACAATTGAACTGTTGAGGGAAATCATGAAATAGTTATGAAGTATTTACACTCGAGCGCTCATTAACGTCGCACTATACAGCAACAAGAAAACTATCGATGACAGACCCCGTCATTTTGAGCCGCAGCTAAGTGTGATAAGTACGACACCTAAGCAGACATCTCACTCAATAAACTTCCACACCACATCAAGATCTGAACTTTTAGCTTCGTCAGATTTAATGTGCGTCAACCCCTCTACGCGGCTGGTCTTCAGTGGTACCAGGGCTCGAACTCATGACACACCGACCACGAGTTTATGACCATGACCACTAGGCTACCGTGGTCATTCATTTGTAATAGGAACGAAATAACGTCAGATGTAAGTTAAAGCATTTGTGATATTTTCGTTGATAGTTTGAGTCAGGTATCCGTACATATATCAGTTAATTGATTGATAGTCGGACGTCTCACACTTCAAAGAGACGCAAGGGCTGTTGGTGACGGACCTCGTCTAGGGTCAGTGGAGAAGTACGACACTCCCTATTCCAGCCAAAAGGAAGCCTTGACCACTCGGCTACCAGGGCTCCTGAAGAATCTTTAGTGGCACCCACGGCTCGACGAAAAGACTTCAAAATTGTGTGTGTGGCCACATGTTCACGACTCTTATCACTCGGTTTTTAATTCCCCAAATGGCGAGTTTTTGAAGTTAGATTAGTAAAACTATACAACTCATAGCTTGATCATACATTTAATACTTGTGTTGATGTGGAACCAGTTGGAGTGTTTTCAGACATACTGATTGTTTTATACCAGAAAAAGAAATTTGAAATCACCAAGAACTTTAATTATCGTCACTATGGATAGCACCATTAATGAGCTACTGACGAAGGTGCTCATAATGTTGTGCCTGACACATACAGTTTAAATTTTAGCAAGAGCCCAAAGTTTCTTAATATTTTCTTCTTTACAAACCTAATTGGCTCTTTCAGATGATTCATCCTTTCTCACCATCTCCAGCGGAAGCACGCGAAATAAAATTAGGATTCAGTTACTTGTGCTATGTAAGACCTATTGTAATTTCACTTCAATTTGAACACGGTCACTAAACAAGATTTAATTATAAGTTGATACTCTATCTTCTAACTTCCATTCACACCAAAAGAGGTGGAGCTACATACCATTTAATGAGATAGAAAAGAAGTACGAGAAGAATAAATGAGATCCTCCTAATGCTTTAAGAAATTTATATCTGCATTTCTACTCTTAAGTTCCAGAATATCATCGGCACAATCAGCCGAAAGAAGAGAGGCCGCCATATCACCTCATAACCGAAAATCCCAAAATATATTTTAGACATTCTTTAGGTTTTCGCGACACCAAACCGACGTGACAACGAGGTAACAATCTTGATTCAATTTCCATAACATTCTCGACGCGAGCATTAATGGCAGAAGCGTGTCCGGGCACCCCTAGGTGGCCGAAATGTCTCGTGACACGGTTCCGATTCACACTTCCGGGTTTTCCCCGCTGGGGGTCGCCGAAGCTAAAAGGTTCGCGGACGCCCGCATTCAAATTTCTGCAACGGTCGTGCGTCTTAGGAGGCAGCAGAATGGAAATCCAAAAGTGGCTCTTTTTTTCTTCTTCTGGAGCGTCCGTGCCATGGTAGTGATCACGCGAATGGACGCCGGCTGGCCAGAAAAAGGAGAAAGCCGGCGTACCAATGGGGTCACGAAACTGTTGTTGGTCGCTCCGGGTGACACCAGAACAACTATTTAAGATTATTTTGTAAATTCGTTTTCACCAAGAAGAAATTCTATTTGGATACAACCGTCTGGTTTTGTTTTAAACCTGTCCATACTTTAGTTAACTTCGTAATAGACCAGCATAAAGAACTGTTTCCTATGTTTCTGGTCATTATGAATCATGATCAAATAGACAGGATGACTCTAGGGTTGGATGTTTCCTTCTAAATGTTTTCAGTTATGTTCCAATCGAATTTAACTTTTTACTGAGTAAACTTTAAGGTAACAATTTTCTTGTGCTACCATGTACTTCAGCCGTAACACGAATATATATATATATATATATATATATATATATCTTATAGAGATATTTAACTTATAGATATCTGGTGTGCGTAACTGTTGTTATGACTTATCCTGCCGATATCCATAACATTAATAAAAATTGTAATAGTCTCTTACACGACTTTTCACCGAAAAAAAGGATACGTATGGAAAGTTTTGCAAACTATAATGGAAACGTGTTTAGTGAACTTATGGTAAGTTAAGGCTATCTTTAAGCACCGTAAAATGGTCCTGGTAACCTATTGATTATGGTCACGAACTAGTGGCCGGCGTGTCATGAGTTCGAGCCCTAGGGTCTTTAAAGACCCGTCGTGTAGAGGGGCTGATGCCAGTTGAATCTGTTGGGGCTCAAAGTCCTCACGTTAGCGTAGTGTGGTAGTTAGAGGAGTGGAGTTCCGGCTCAGGTGTCATCCTCTTCACTTGACTGAGACTCAAAATGACGAGGTCTGTCGTCAATAGCCGTCGTGTTGCTTTATAATGCCGTAACGGGTCTATTCGCGTTCTACCAACTAATAATCCTCTCAGAGAAAGAAATGTGTGCGTGTATCAGTGTGAACACGTGGTAGAAGTTAACTACTTCAGCTTATATGTATTGAATTGTATAATTAAGCTTTATTTTAAAGTAATCTTATATAGAATTAACAAATTTATTATTATCATTTCAAACTGTATTTAAAAAAAATAATTAGGATAAAAAAAGTTTAAGTATAAATAAAATTTTCATTTTCAATTCATAATACTAAAAAAAATTATTGTATTCATTTATACAAAAGTATCATTATTATTAGTCTATTTACATTATGCTTATAGGTGTTTCAGTACATACTTTTGTTATCAAAGGCTTGTGGTAACTATCAATATCATATAAGAATCTCGAAAACAGTGCGTAGCCGCGGTAGCCGAGTGGTATAGGTATCGGACCGTGGCTTGCCTTGTCACGAGTTCGAGCCCAGTACCACTAAAGACCCGCCGTGTAGGGCAGCGATGCACGTAAAATCTGTCGAGAGCTGAAACGTCCTCCCGTTGGTGTGGTGCGGTAGTTAGGAGAGGGGGGTGCTAGCTCAGGTGTCGCCACGTCACTTGACCATGGTTCAAAATTACGTGGTCTGTCGCCAAAAGCCCTCGTGTAGCTAATCAGTGCGACGTTAATAATCAATCAATCAACTCGAAAACACTGCATTAATCATAGTATTTGATTTTGTCGTCAATATTATTCTGTTATTTTGTAGAGGTAAGGCGAAATTGTCTTTTTGCGTCTTAATTTTTCCCCTATTTGAGGTAAAACTGGAAACTCGAGCAATATTGTCTTAATTAATCCTTCATGATTTGTTTCTATATGAACCAGCTTTACAACTACACCATTTGTCAATCCATCTGTCACATCAATATTTGTGGTAATCATGTAATAAATATCATTCACATATACAGGCAATCCATTTGTATCAATTAATGACATCTTATGTAATTTTTGACGTACGAAAGTTTCTTGTTCTTTTGAATTACAACCATTACATACATCTTTTGCAGTTGAAGTTATTCTATCCGCATATGCATTTCATATATATATATTATTGTACTCATGGACGGAATTGTTAGTGTTGAATAATCGTATATCTTGAGGGCAATTAATTCAGCTTCTTCCACGGTACAAAAACGAGACTCAATCAGAATTATTTCTATTTCATCAAGTTGTTCGCCGTTTCCAATTTTTATAAGTATAGAAGAAAATTGTTGATTTGCTTGACGCATGACTTCATTTAGTTCAAAAAATTTTAGATTTCGCCATAAAATCGGTCCAACGATTGTCTGTTTCAGTTGCTTATAGATGGGTGTAGAACGAACGGTTGGTAATTGACGCGTAAATCTACTATTAAAATCATATCTGATCCACCAAAATTTGATTGAAAATTTCCAGTTATTTGTTTTAATCTGGAATCAAAACCTTCAATAATAATTGAGCACTGATCATACTTATCTCATCAATGATTATGCTTTTTTATGTATTTGAAAAGAGTTCTGCATTGTTAAGCAGTTTTAGAATGTAACGGAAGTAATCTTGATAAAGAAATTTTTAAAGCTGTATGAACAGTTGATCCTGAAATAGCTACTGCTGCTTTACCAGTTGAACCACAAGTTATATATGCATGACAGTATCCATCATTGTTCGTATAGCGATTATAAATTTCCGTCAAAAGTTTAATGACAAACGTTTTACCGCATCCGGCAGGGCCGGTAAAAAATATTTGAAATGGAGTTCGATCTGATGATAAAAGATGCGAAATAACATGAAGTAAAAGTCCTTTTTGTGTGTGTGTTTTTCGTTTGACATTCTCCCTAATTCATAGAAATCTGCTTTGGGCATTAAATTTTTTTTTTTTTTTTTTGCAATAGCAGTAAATTTGCAATAGTAAGTAGTGAGTAATGTTGCTAAGTAGATGCCATTATTGAAACAAAAATAAATTTTTCATTCGCATTTTTTCCCCTGGCCAAAATCGATGTTTTTCATTTTTCTCCAGTTTTTCTTGTGTAACCCCTGAGAAAATGTGAAGTGGACGCGATGAAGCAGATGTTGATTTCCAGTTTGGTACAAAACTAGTTTTTGTCGCCAAACGCTTGACTTTTCGTAAAACCCAATTTGGTCAATTCCTTGTTAAATTGGATTCGGCCTGTTTGAATTAGAATACTTGAGAAATTATCTTCAAATATAAGAAGGTGTATTGCCTGGACGTGCAAAGTGTAAGTGATCCGATTTATTATTATATCTCCAATTATCTCGTATACCTCGCTCTCTCTATTGCTCCCATATTTATCAATTGGTGCATTTCTTAACTTGGGTTGTTGATATTTGACGTTGTTGAGAATTGTCAATAAATAGAGTATTGACTAATCTTCCTTCTGGCTCCCTTACACTAATGGATGGTTAGCCCATCCTTTACAATACAACATAAAAAAGTCTCACTCACTCGTTTAATACTAAGCGAGACTTCTTGAGGCTGTAACCAGCTTACAGTTCGCGATAACTGTCTATCTTCAACTGATTACAACAAGGAAAAAATACACAAATTTTTAATTGATTCATCTCAGCAATTTTCTAGTGAAATATCCTAGGCCATCTGACTTTCCCTTCTGAGTTAAAAATTTCTTGCATTGCACATATCTACGTATGAGGGATATTCAAAAAATAAACTAATAAATTAAGTCTAAAAATGAGTTGTGTTCTTCCTTCACAGGAAAGCTGCTTAACAAAATGAAAAAATACTTTTCCGTAACAAAAGAAAAAAAATTTGTCACAATTGAAGGCATGTCAAAAGAGGAGAAATAGCGCATGCGTAGTGTGCTAAAATATAGATCTAAGCAGTATACCGTAGTGTTCGATTTCAATCCAGTAAAAACCAGAATCACATAAAGCAAAATGAAGTCCAAAATTCGAATCAAAGGTGTTGAGTCGAGGAGTTGTGTTCTTGAAAAACAATGCAAGGTCTCTCCTAATGAAGCATTTTGCACAACATATTCGTCATCTAGTCTTGAATCACTCAGTCTACAGCCCCGATCTTGGTCCATCAGACTTCCACTTGCTCCATGTGTCATAACAACATTTTAAAAGAAAATGAACAGGCTTTGAAGACCTTTCTGAAATCGCTGTGAAATAATTTTTATCAGGTTTTCCTGAAACTAATTTCATGATACAACAAACAATTCATTTTGGGGGCGACTATGTGAAAAAATAATAAAAAGGTTGTGTTCTGCCATGTCATTGAAATTTTGTATTTGTTATTCAGCTTGTGACATAGCCATCTGTCGATAGCTATGTCTTGGGAGTTCCGCGTAAGTTAGAGGTGTGGGATTATCGGAAGGATGAGACATTCTATAATTCTTAATACGACTTTTATTAAGAATTTAACTTAAATTACTTATATATAACGAACAAACTTATATTAAGTGAGAATAAACCAAAGTATGCCGATTTCATTAAGTCAGATCGCGCAATTAGATCACTTATCAATATAACTAATTATCTCCACCCAATCTCAATTCAATAAAATACTAGCGTTCAGAATATAATCCTCCTACCTTGGTTGAAGGCTCAACGTTTCTGATACTTTCAGGTAGACTGATGTGGTCGTGTGCAATAGTTGCTCCTTGTAAATATTAGCGAGGGTGGGCGTCTCCGTGATTCCTGTGTAAGCCGTCTAAACACACTTCCAACTGTTCCACACTAAGCTTTCTCTAAGATTGCCATTCCTTCTCACTAAACTTTCTATCCTTTTAAAGGTTATCTTATTTGCATTGTTGCTTCGTTTTTACTTCTTGGAATTGGGTTGGAAAAGTTTTGCCATTAATCGTGGCCGTCAAAGAACGTAGGAGTTATGTTAGAAGACGAACGCGAGAGATGTCACAACCCCCTCCAAGAAGAAAAACGTGATTTATTTAAGGGTTCTCAACGCCCTTAATAAATTACGTGCCTAAATTTTTATTTCTGAATCTCCTCGCTTTCTAAGTTTTATTTAAATTTTAACCTTGTGAATCCTCATTTTAACTTCTATAATTTCCAATATTTAACTTAACTGTAATTTTCATTATTCATCTTAGAATTAAAATTAATATTCAACTAAATTTTAAATTTAAACTCGTGACAGATACACAAAAAATTTTACTCCATTAACTAGGCCAACATTAACATTTTTGTTGTTTAATAATGGTATATTCTCACTTTTTACATATGTACTTAACTCTATATTTAACGCTACTTAAATATTAAAGCACTTAAACATTCTACGTGCATTTTTCCTGGGTGCGCAGACCCAAACTCTACGTCAGGACAAATATTTATTTGTGAGCTGGGAGACCGGCTCCACTGCTCCGAGTTGAGGCTACATATCAGCTATGGAACAATACTTTCAGGGTCTGTCACCCTGAAATAAAAACTCTTTAAGTTACTTTGTCAAATCTATATTTACATAATACCAATAAGTTTCACAATTTTTATGCATTATATATCATTTGTAAAT
>BMAV01009984.1:56802-77009 GCA_019973955.1 Trichonephila inaurata madagascariensis
GAATCCTCTGCGCTGTTTCAAGTGCCAGAGGTTCGGACATTCGCTAACTTCCTGCCGTGGACAGCTGACTTGCTCTAGATGTGCGTCTGCTGGACATGATTCCACAGATTGCATTCTAGAGCCAAAATGTATAAACTGCTCACAACCTCATCCATCAGATTCCAAAATTTGCCCTAAATGGAAAATAGAGAAACAAATACAGGAGATAAAAACAAATAAAAATATTTCTTATCCGGAAGCACGTAAATTAATACTCCCACAGTTATCTCAAACATACGCTCAAGCTGCCAAATCCTGTACTATAAATAATGCTACCCAAACAGATGAAAATATAACAAAAATAAAATGTCCGCCTTTAAAATTATTGGAACCACTCCCTAAAACAAATATATCAATATCCACTCCTATTTCCACATCATCATCTTCAACGCAAGCCCAACTCGTGCCATCCACCACAGAAATTACCGTCTCTGAACCTCAGCCACCTGTTCCTATATCTAGTAATGCACTTTCCACCACAAACAATATGTTCACCCATATTAAAGCTTCATCATCCATGTCCGCTTCCTCATCCAACTCCAATACTCAACCCCCTTCTGGCTCTACAACCATAGAGAATTTGAATTCGAAAAATAAAAAGAAAAATTCGGGATAGGAAAAGAAGAAAAGAACTACTTAAAACCATAGTAGACATAAAAATGACTCCACATAGACCGCGAAAACCAGCACCTGATGAGTATACTACGGATGAGGAAGAAATGATTATCTACGACGTGGAGGATGAAATTGAATCTAATCCTAATTACGTGGAAAAAAATGGAAAGACTTATTTCAAGGGAGATTTACTTTTAACTCCTACAAGACAGAGAAAATAGCTTTTTCTGAATACCAGTCAAACTTGGTGCGGAATTCTAACTACCAATCTGTTTTTTTAAATATGCTGAGAATGACTTTTATACGTATTTTAACATTTTAAATTTTCTTAACAGAAATTTTATTAACTTTTTAATGTTTTAACGAATGTTTGTGTGGCGCAGTTTAGCCAAAATTGGCTTTTGCTCCAATAACCCCAACAATCACTCACTCACTCACTCACAGAGCTCAGGTGCCTACCTCTGGGGAGGAAACAGGGCATCAAAAATGCAATGCAGCAATCAGTATCCGCCTATAGGGTGCCACACTAAAAAGAGATACATGCTCCCGGGGTATGTTCTAGGTCTGCAATGGTAAAATACCAAACCGCAGCTTCGTTTGAAAAAAAAAATATATCTACAGTTTGATTAGAATGCATAACTTTTTTTATCTGCTTACTACTTTTTTTGCCTAAGATTCAATAAAAGAATTGTCAAGTATATTAATTTCAGAGGTTTACTAACTACATAATAGTTATGAACAATAGTGTGTATGTGTGCGTGTGTGTGAAACACTCAAAAGTGTGGCCATCTTGCATAGTAAGCGACCTCAATATTATTTGAACCTAAAACTTCGGTCACCCATCCGGTGTAGTGGTTTGCGACGCTGACTGTTGTGCCGTAGGAACTGGGTTTGAATCCCGGAGAAGGCATGGATGTTTGCAAATGTATAGTGCCTGCGCGGCATGGGGGTACTCTAAATAGCCGTCGAGCCGCAAGTACTCTCGTGAGATGGGTGGAAGAGGAAGAGAGGTGGGAGGCCTCTGACCACCCCCAGAGTGTTTTCCCTCTAAATTGGGGTGGAATCGAGCCAAATCGTGCTGTCACCTGTATGGTGCCCCAAGCTGCGGCTAACAACAGACGTCACTTAGTCCTTTGCCATGATGAATTTCGTGGGCCTCGTTCTGGTCTTTGCCGATCAGGTGGCATTAATAACAACAACCTAAAATTGTCATATCAAGCAACAGTTGAGCAACTGGACATTAAAAATACATTAAAAATTACACACATTAATAATACATTAAAAATCGTTTAACACGAAACTGAAGGGATTGAAATATTTTTTCGTGTCAAAGAATATTGCGAAAAAAAATTATATATTCAACACATATTAAGATTATTAGAGAACATTTAAGTTACATAGATATGTATATATGCATGTATTTAATAAATAAAAAAACTAAAAAAACTAACAATAAAATAAATTTAAAAAATAATCTAAAAAAAAAAAAAACAAAAACAAAAATCTGGACATATTTTCGTTTTTGTCTGTTTTTTATCAACATCCTTAAGCAGCTCTATCTTCATTTTAAGTGAAATAGAAGCTTTCAATCCCCCTGATGTGTTCACCACGGTGCTCGTAAAAAAATTTCTAAAATAGGGGGAAAAAACCGCGAACCAAAAACTCACTGATTTTTTGAGATATACTCGCCCCCGAATTCCAAAGTAAACTGATCAGATGTTTTTGTGTGGCGTTTGTAAGGGTGGAGGGTGAAACTAGCAGGAATAAAGAACATTGGCTCGTGTCACGGGCTATTCAAAGTCAAGTAAGTCTCTTTCTACGAAACATGTGAAACAACCTCCCTTTCACATTTCACACACATCTTAAATCTCGCCCTCGCGGCTAGTATTTTCCATATTTTGTTCATTCCCAGAAGGGAAATTTTTTCGTGTTAAAAAAATAATTGGAAATGCATAGCAGTTTATGATGACTGTTGTATTATTTCGTGTTTACCGATATTTCGTCTTAAGCATTTTCGTGTTAATCGTATTTCACTGTATGTTTTTGTTGACAAAAAAAAATTACTAACTTATTGTGTCTTGTAGCCATTGTTTTTGACTCTCAACATCTAATTATTTCTATTAATTCATCTATTTATTAAACTATGAGCATAATTACTGTGTCTGTTCTTTTAAAAAGTATATTTTTTCAATTCCTACTATTAGCTCACACTCTCTCTCTATATTTATATATATATTTGTCTTGTTCAAATTTTCAATCGTTAATAAAATACTTTCTATTCATCCAATCAAGTTCAAATAAAATTTTTAAATTTGTAGTGGATGACACTTGATGTTAATACATTTTTTCAAATATTGATTCATTAATTAAATTAATTACCGGTTTTCTATGCCAACTTAATTTCGTCTCCATTGTTGTAACAATGTAACTGTTAAAACAATGACAAAAGTTGGGGTCGAAAACCGGTTTTTCAGCCAAACACCTGGCAAACTGGGTGTGCATTGTTACAACAATGCAGACAAATCATATGTTCTTTTTTCAATTCCTCTACTATTAGTTCACTCTCCCTATATATGTATATATATAATCCTGTTCGAATTTTCAATCGTTAATAAAATACTTCCTATTCATCCATCCGAAGTAGGAATTGATTTAAAACTTTTTTTTATATATTACTTGTTATTAATTACATTTCATTGTCCATGCTATTATAAGCACATTTTACTATCGTGCATTAAAACAATAACGCATCTGAGATTAAAAAAATTCAAATTGCTTATATTCTCTATTCAAATTCATACTTTGTAAATAATAATTTTACCTAAAATAAACTTTAAATGAGGAAATTTATCAAAAGCTGATTTCCTCAAAACATCATATCAGGATTTTAATGTCAATTTCTCATTTAGCTACACACTATATTATTTTTTATAAGGGATTTAAAAAATAAAAACTGTAAGACAAAATGGCTGTAGAGAAATTGGTAAATTCCCTTTGGAAAATTTTCATACAAATAGTTAAGAACATTATCATACTAACAACTTTTAAGTATATTTATTAAAAATCACTAAAAAAGATGAAGAAAACAGCCCAAAGCAATGAATGAAGTTTTAATGAAACCTACAGATCATGTAAAAATAACTTGCAGTTCTATTGAAAAACAGAGAGCGAAAAAAGTGTGATCGAGACATTGGAAGGTTCTCTTCTCTGAGCGGGAGGTGCTGTCCGATAACAAGGACTAAAAGAAAGAAAGCAAAAAAAAAAAAAAAACCGAGAACAAATTTTGGAAGTAAATAAGGAAAAGATGTTTTCGTTCGGTTCACACGAAAAAGAAGAGATCCCTGTTTCGGTTGTAGTATAGGAACTTTTGTTTTCCTTCTGAGATCTATATTTCTTTTATTTTCACTGACGCCGTAGGTCGTAATTCTTTATTGTCCCATCGACTTTTTTGCCAATAAAGGAAGGTCACTGTTCAGATCCCCCTCTGATAAAACCATCTTCATATAGAGTAATACATCTCCATTTTAATGGATCTTCGTTTAAAAATAAGTTAGACTTATATATTAACGTCACTCTGTAAAGCTGCATGAAGGCTGTTGGAGACGAATCTGAACGATGGACAAGTGACGAAGACGACATCTGAGCTGGCACACCCTCTCTTAACTTCTACAACCCATTAATGGGGGACGCTTAAGCCTCTACAGATTACAAGGTTCAAACTCCTGACACGCCAGCCACGAGTCCGTGACCTTGACCTCCGGGCCCCCACGGCCCCTCGTCAGATGCCCTGGATTGAGTGATTGTTTTTTAAAGTCGCACTCTAAAGCCCCTAGAGCAGAGTTGCCAGAAACGTATGCAGTAAAGTAGCACGAAGAGGGGGGAAAAGTAGCAAAAAGTAGCGAATCGATTTTCACTTGCAATTTATAAATATATATTTTTTTTAATTTTGTAAAACTATGTTAAAATGCTTTAATTTAAAATTAATTCATTTAATTAATTTAAAATACATTCAAATTCGTCCTGCTAAATATCGCGATCTGCTGTGTCTTTTTTATAAATATCTGAACTATATTGAAGCATTTGTGGCGATGGAATGAAATCAACGCAGCAAGTCCCTAATTCTTCCAAAGTCATTTTGGTTTTGAGAATTGACTCAAACAGTTCGAGGTGCATTCGATTCCCCCTAATTTTGTCTTTTTTGACGTCACTCTGGAAAAATGTCTTTTCTACAGTGGCATTATTTATGGGTGGGCTGTAAAGCTTTAAAAGCAAATATAGCTAAATCTCTTAAAAATAGATTTTTAACTGCATCTTTTATATTAAAAATATGACACCACAAAATAATTCTCCATCATTTATAAGCTCAGATTCAGATAGAAAAATATCCTTCAACTATACGTTAAAAATTTGTCTTCATTGATTTTCCAGAACATATAATTTAGATTGGTCTGCATAATTCTAAACGCAGATAAAAAAATAAAAAAAAAAGACGATTTGAATTCAAAAAAGTATCAGGGAAAAAAAATTCTTTATCTTTTTTAAAGTTCTGTAATTTGAAGGGATTCGGTTTAAAAGTTGCTCACATGTGAAACCTTGAGAAAATTATAACATCTTTGATAGATTTCTTTAGTAGATTCTGTAGAAATTATTTTACTTTTGCTTGTCAGTTTATGCAAAGAGACATTCATCAAGTACTTCAATAGACAAATAAATGCTTTTTAAATTCCTGTCAACTTCGAGATTCATGCATTTAAGGTAAATTCTTCTTCTTAAAAGATTAGGTGCAATCTTAAATGCTTTCAGTAATTTGCAATGATCAACAGGATGACTTTGAAAGAGCAAATTAATCCCCGGCTAAAATTGGCAACTTTAATTTAAAAATATTTAATTCTATCCTTGTATTAATTTAAGTAAAGGGATTGTGTGTAAGAGAAGTATATATATATAGTTGATGGGGAAGAGAGGAATCTAGGCAGTGGCGCAACGGAGAGTATTAGGGCCCCTTCTAAAGTCAGCTTTTGTACCCCCAAGAACTAATATGTACTTGGCGTCCGTCAGGCTTTGAGCCCCCAAGAATTCCTGGGCCACCCGCAATGCGAAAGTGTACTTTACGCCACTGAATCTGGGTAAAAAACTTTCAAAAGGGATTTAATCAGATTTTTATCACATAATCTCTCTAGATAACGAGTGCTTACTTTTGTCATTGTCATGCAGTGCTGCATCGTAAGTTAATTATAAAAATAGATTTTTATTCTTTAATTTAATGCAGTACCGTTGATGATAATTATACAATTTACTTAGTTCAATAAGAATTTGTCCTTTCACAATTATTTTTCCAGTGTAATATTTATGTAGAAATTCTCTCCAAGCCTATCCTTTAAGAATATTACATGTTTCATTTTCATGCTTCTATCGGGATTAGAAAGAATCCCACCATTAGTTTTTTTCTACCACTTGCAGTGGAAAAGAGAGGCGAGAGAGGAGAGTCCCGTTAGATAGGCTCCGATTCGTGGCGGTGGCGGGGGGGGGGGAGAAATTACAGCGTTTAGTGTTGTTTCGGAGTGGTGAAACATACTGAAACTTCATGTTTTCTTTAGGGGCTGAGGTCACTTTTTTTTTCTGCGATTTTTCCGATACTTGTTCCAATACTTTAATATATGGTTGAAAGTAGCAAAAAGTAGCGGGATCTTCAAGTGAAGTAGCATAAAATTCGCGAAGAAGCGATAGGATAAAAAAAAAGTAGCGGAAACGTTTAAAAAGTAGTAAAATTCACGAAAAATCGCATGATCTGGCAACACTCCCCATGAGAGCTATTTGTGACGAACCTTGTAATTCAAGTGACGGCTATGATCATCTCGCGGCCACAAAGAGGCGAAAGCGTGACGAGGATGACACCGCAACCGGTAACCCACTGTATTTATTCTCACGTTTGTCAATATCAGAGCATTGAGACTGCACAGATTTAGCGTGTATTTAACGTAACGCATAGAGGGCCTTGCAATTTATTCCATAATCACATTCAGTTTTGTACAAATGAGGGAATATTGGTACACCGTTAAAAAAATCAAGAAACTAAATGAATGATATCAACAAAGAATACATTTTCGTTTCCTTTCAGCACATATTACATGAAGCTATTTGCCCACTATGTTCTTATACATGTGTGAGAAAAATAAAAAAATAAATACAAAAGATAGGAATTATTGGTTTGCTTAAAAATATTAGCGTAGAATGATTAAACAGAAAAGTATTTTGTAGAATACACGTTTCTTAATATATAAATATAAATAATAGTAGTAATAATATAAATAATATAAATTAATAGTAAATAGTATAAATTAATAAATAACACAAATAATATAATAATATCCATGTAAAAATACTGTTCTGTACACGTTGTGTGTTGCTTTTATCTATGCGCGGCTAATAAGCCATCCCTCTTCACACCATTGCATTCACGCAAGAAGACTTTTGTAAGAATACACAAAAAGACGCATTTCACTTTAAATTTTAGTATACTTCCATCTGTCTAGAAGAAATTGTAGCTATACAACACATAAAAGTTGGGCTAAATGAAACAAATAGAGGTGAACTTTTCAATATTTATAAGTAAAAGAAATGAAAAAGACCTAATTATATATCCCTAGTTAGTTTAAAGCAGTGTTTCTCAACCCCTGGGCCTCGGCACTTTTTGTGTGCCGCAAAGTTCTAGAAGTGTGTCACCAAATTTTTAAAAAATTATTAAAGATACTCTGAGTAAAGAAAAAATAATCCGGAGCCGAATTATTTGATTGTTTTATAGAAATATCCTTTTCGTCAATTGTTATTGACCATTTTTGATATCACTAGAGGAGAGTTATTCATTACTTCCCAAATTGTGATACAAAAAAAAAATTGATTGGCTTGTATATGAATTCACTTTGAATGAAGAGGAATTAATAATTTCGCTCTATAATAATTGAGATTTAATTTCAAAACATATGGAAAAATCAATTCATCCACATTTGGGATTAAATTAGAAGTGATTATCCCATAATAAGCCGAAAAGGCTTTAAAAATATTGTTACAATTTCCTGCATCTTATTTTTGTGTGGATTCGCGTATTTTCTTTATTTATAAAAATAAAAATAAAAAAAATAATAAGGATCGAGACTTTTAAATGTAGATAACGAAATGTGAGAGTGGCATTATCATTTTTACCACCCAATGTATGCAAAATTATCAAAAATCATCAAGGTCAAATTTCGCATTATATAAAAAAACTTCTCATTATAATTAATTATACAAACACTTTGTGTTGCATTTTTCATACATATTATTTTATTTAGCAATGGAAATTATGTATCATAAACTATTTTATTTATATAGTGTATTATAGATAAGTAAAATTCTTTTAAACTTATTTTACTGTTAGTGTGCCTCCCAGTTTTGAAATTGTTAAGAGAGTACCGCAGGGGAAAAACTGGTTGAGAATCACAGGCTCAAAGTAACGAAGGGATTCTTTTTCGTCTTGGCAAACTCATGGCCTTTATGAAAACCTTTCTTTATATTCCTTATTTTCCCCTGTGTTTTTGTTGATACTTAGGAGGTTGATGATAGAGGGCGATTAATGGTATTTTCCTCTAGAGAAGGCTCAGATGCATTTCAGAGAGAGGCGTTGATGTGGCGGATTGTCTTTCTTAATTACTACGGATTAGCACAAAATCGCTTAGCAAACTTTTGTCTTCTGCATTTAAAAAAAGGTTTGGTTGGAAAGAGGCGATAAGCCAATCGCTTAAGTAAAAATATTGAACTTAGAAATTCCCTTTCCATTGTTTTATTTATTTATTTTTTAAACTTTTTCGGGTGCCAAAATATAATGTAGACTCAAAAATACCTTAACTAATATTCCTTTTAATTTAAACTAAGGAGTGAGGTGAAGGTCGACATCAAAGTTTGCATCCTTCATCCCGTTTCCATACCTCGTCTTAATGAGCACTAACGGACATACATCAGAATCTCAACATACCTTAAGACCAGTTTAGATTACTTTCTTTGCCTTTATGCTTCTTTGGTTGTTGTTCCTCATCCCCGAGATCAGCAGAGCTAGATCAGGTCCATTCACCCTGAAGAAGTCCAAAGCCAATAAGGGATACCCAAGCAAGATAAAATGTGGTCAGGGGAGGCCTGAGCAGAAGAACACCTAGTGCAAATTCCGAAATGTTTAATGCCATCGACAAAAGTCAATGACATCAGATGACCACTAAGGAAACGGTTAAGCGCAGTTTGATCTCGTCTACTGCTGCCCCGAACCAAGAAGCCGCCAGGGCATTTGCTCTGATACCATGGGTGCACCAGTGGGATCATCTAAATGGCCTTATTCTTTGCTTTAGACTTTGAAAATAGTTTCAAATAAGTAGGAGGAGGGGCAGGCTTTGTAGTTTCGCCAGCACCAGCTCTGGCTAAGCTGTCCGCAATTTCGTTCCCAGCAATGTTGACATGAGACGGGATCCACTGGAAGTGGATCTGACGAGAAAGGGAAAGTCTTTTTAGTATCTTGAGGATGTCTACCTGTGCGATCCCTCACGTTATGCCAATTGGCCAAGTGCTGGACGGCACTTCTACTATCCGAAAAAATCCAGATATCGTGTAGCTGTGGAAGCGACTCAATGGAGTTCAGTCCCTCATGAATTGCAACAAACTCGGAACGGAATACCGAGCAAGAGTCCGGTTTTTTTCTCTGGATTTTAATTTCCTGGTCCCGAAAACTAATATAGATGCCACTGCCAGAACAGTCACTACCAAGTTTACTGCCGTCCGTGTACAGATGAACAGTGTCCTTGGGGACATTATATTAATTCTTTCAAGAGCTAACTGTTTCAGGTAGCATGAAAATTCCTTTTGTTTGCTAACTTGGATAGAGAGGTCAACATGAAAGTAAACTCCATCAAGACCCTCAGAAGGGTCAATAATCTGAGATAAGCTGTGATGTTCTATAGAACTAGCAACAAGGTGGTCAGAAACAACGTGTCCAAAGGGGCTGCCTCGTTAGAGCCTCTGCTCCATGACCTTAAAAATTTCGATGTACGATTCTGAAAGCCAAGACCGGAGAGCTTGCTGCAGTACTTCCCTAAACATGCATTTCTCCTAAGACTGAATGGCTGGAGGTCAGCTTCATAGTATCTTTTGGGCAAGAATTGCGAAGGCCTGCAATAATCCTTGCAGCACTGAGTTGAACACGTTCAAGTTTTTGCGTTTGAATCCGAGGAGCAACAGGAAGCCATATTCCAAAATGGGACGCATGAGGGAAACGTAAGTGTTTCTGAGAGTCAGCGCCTCAATCACGGCCGGAGATGTACTTTAGGATTTTAATGCGTTTCCTAGCTCTCAATGCAAGGTGTTTCAAATGTCTATTACTCAAAATCTCAGGATCCAATATGAAGTCCAAATACCTTGGGTGTTTCTCTATTTCCAGGGGCTGACTGTTCAACAAGATTCTTGGTCGAAAATTGTACAGTTTCTTACTAGTTGTGAAGAAACCCACAGTAGATTTTGACGGGTTAAAGCTTAATTTGTGGTTTACAGCAAAGCTCCACACGTCAGCCAGAGCCAGATTCCCACTCTCCTCTACTTTTTCAGTATCAGAACCGGAACTCCAGAGGACAATATCATCTGCAAAGACTCCAATTTCACAGTCATTAGGAATGACTTTTTCAATTCCTGCAAGAAAAAGTGTAAACAAGGTAGGGCTCACAAAACCAAGCCCTGAGGACACCTTGGCTTATTTTAAAACCATTTGAGGTCGAACTATTGAATCTCACCCTAATGTGCCTATCTCTCAAAAAATCATAAATCCAGGGCAGCGCCAGGGCTACCACGTATACCGAACTTAACATACAATTTAGTAATCAGCTTTTGAGTCCAAACTCTATCAAAGGCATTAGAAATGTCAAGAAAGGCGGCTATAGTGTACTTTGTAGGTTTCTTGTTTTGAGCGTCTCTGATACTCTGGCTAAAATAAAGCACCTGGTCAATTGTGCTGTGGCCCTCTCTAAAACCACATATTGCTCCTTCGGTAACAGGTTGTGGAAATTTAAATAAAACGTAAGTCTCTTTAAAATCATTTTTTCCATAATTTTACATGTTATGGAAGTCAAAGCAAATGGTTTAAAACTCCCAGCAGAAGCAATGTCCTTGCCAGGTTTTCTAATAGGTACCACACAATCGCTTTTTTCCAATCTCGAGGAAGACGACCCAGCTTCCAGGAGTTGTTTAAGAGGTCTAAAAGTCTCTGTTTTCCCTGGGGGCCCAAATGACATCATTTGACCGTGAATACCATCAGACCCAGGTGAGGTGTTTAAATTCAAACCTAAAATCATAGCATCAAGCTCTTGAGCTGAGAAGGCTCTGCTGAAAATAGCCGGACCCACATGAGGATTACTGCGACAGCCATGAACAACATTACTCACCACAGTCTTCGCGTATTTGTCGTTGCCAGTAAAGTTCAGACTACTTATTAATTGGTAGTGTTCCCCTAAAATATTAGCTGCCTGCTCATCATTCTGAGTCAGGAGTCCATCTGTAGTTTTAATAGTATTGCACTTTTCAAATTGGGGCTGTTCTTTACTAATGCCCTTCACCAGCTTCCACAATTTACTGTTGGATGATCTTGAATCCAGACTAGAAGAGTTCATTCCACCTGTCTCTCTTGATTGTGTATTCACTCTGTTTAGTTTGATTCTATTGGTATCACTATGGTCAGAATCCAGATCCTTTAGTATTTGTCTTCTCTCTGCAATTAATGGTTGGAGAACAAGCATTTTACTAGTTAAGTAAGGCCTCTTTCTTCTAAATTTGCCCCTAGGAATGGACTGGCCAGCAGCACAGTAAATGGCTCGCTTAAAAGACAGGTTTCTAGGTTATGAGTGAGGGGTTCCGCACATATGAGTTTTTCAGCTCGATCAGTGTAAGCTTGCCAATCGACACGTTTAAAGTTCCAGCATCTATTACTGATTCAGTTACTGAAATTGATCACTTCCTATGTTCTCAAGTACTTTCCTGATATCAGGACTAACTATGGTGACATTCAGAGCCTCTTTAGAATTGTAGATATGTGAGTAATGAGTGGGAGAAACACAAAACCCTTATCATCGACCATGTTCAATAAATCGACTCCTCTACAATTAAAGCCAGAGGAGCCCCACATAAAGTGTTTGGCATTAAGATCGCCCAAACAAATAGTACTTGGCAAGAAGAGATTTTGCAGGTCAATAGGTATTTTATTGAGGTCAGGAGGCTGATACATATTAAGTATATTAAAGTATTTGTACATAAGGTTTTGGTAAGGTGCTCAAGGCTAAAAGCCAACCACAGGCGTACATCTAGCCCATTACCACGATGAATTTCGTGGGCCTTGATCTGACTACGTCAGACAGGTGGCATGAGCAACACAACAACAGGTATTTGTTTCTCCAATTTATCCTGATACCCTGAATCTCTAGATTAGAGTTACCAATGGTATTGCTACTAACATTTTTATACCTTGATATTTTATATCTCTGATGAGGAACATTAAGCCTCCACCACTTTATTTATCACTCTTCAACTTTGATTCGTGCAAAACAATAATTTTCACACCATAATTTTCAGCCAATTCCAACACTTGATCTAATTTGAATCTGGCAGTAGTAGAAGTGATACCATTTATATTGATCTGGAGTAGCTTCAATGAGCTTAAATGCTTCGGAGACTGTAATAAATTTTTCGAACCTGGCCCTCTACCTAAGCCAGAAGCGCGATCCTTTTTAGACTGCGCGACGATCGAGGCAGCATGAAAAACAATGGGCAACTTGTTCATGGATGGGGTAAGAAGCAGCTTCTATGATCAGAGACCTGGAGCACCGGCGGCAGAAGACTTGACTACACAGATTTTAGCTGGACATAGTGGAGTGGCCTTCACTCCTTGGGTGGCCCTAACATGAGAATACACTCTCGACGTACTTCGCCCACTCCGTCCAGTGTCACCCCCTCGCCACGGTGAGGCAGTCTGTAGGACTTGAGGGGGGCTTCTTTAGTAACTTAGAATACTCATTTTATTCTAGAATAATCGAATTCAACACCTTGGCGGGAAATTTTTACAGGCGTTCTTT
Source organism: Trichonephila inaurata madagascariensis (assembly GCA_019973955.1). Lineage (NCBI taxonomy): Eukaryota > Metazoa > Arthropoda > Arachnida > Araneae > Nephilidae > Trichonephila > Trichonephila inaurata. The sequence continues at coordinate 69,585 of BMAV01009984.1, forward strand.
ATTTTTGAAAAAGGAGCGAATACTGAGAGCTCCGTGACTGAAAGCAGCCAATGAAAGGTGTTTGGCTCATTTTATTGACGGAAAAGCCTAACTCAGCAAAATTTCACCAAGCATTCGTTTATTTGTCCACAATCAAGATCAGCATGTAAATAATTGTTTTTTTTATATCTAGGATGCATATAAGCTGAGGGATGGGACGAAAAACTCAAACATTGGTATTTGTAAGGAAAAGTGTCAAAAATACAACAATAAGTCAAAAAGTATTTACACTTTTCGCTTTACAACTAAATTAAACATAGGTAGAGAACGCATGCACACAAGCGTTGAGTTGGCGCGTCTGTGCGCCCGCGTGCGTAATTTAATTACGATTGCGTCAGTTGTTAACAACAGTTGGACGAACACTGCCGGGAGTACGTCAGCTCCGCTTTTAGATTGTACCAAAGAGGAGCAACCAGGAGTGATCAGATTTTTATAGTCAGAAGGTGTGAAAGATGCTGAAATTTACAGATCTTTTTCATAATTCGGGGGGAAAAAAAGAGCTTTATCTCATTAAATTGGGGGTTTTTTAGTCGAAATGTTAGAAAGTGGCCGAGTGAGCGCAGCATAAAAAGAGGGAACTGGGAGATCGTCAACCTTTACCACTGATGGCAACTTTCAGCAAACATACGAGTTAAAATTCATAAGATTGCAACTTCTTTAACCATCGGTCATGGTTCTGCCTATCAGTTTAACTACGACAAAGTAATTGAATTCCCACTGTAACCAACAGATTGGGCTTTGAAACTCTGAAACACCCTTCTTACTGCTCAAATCTTGTTCTCTCAGACTTTCATCTCTTTGAACCGCTCAAGGAAACTTTGAGAAATCCTCTATTTGCCTCAAGCATGGGCTTTTTTGATGTGGTGTAAAAAGGGCTTCACAACAAACCGATAACCTTCCTCCACAAAAGCACAGGGAAGCTTAACTAGGCCAAGTGTATTGGTCAAAGTGGAGACTATAGATCGAAAAGTAATACAGTAGAACCTGTTTTTATGCGATTTTATTTTTGAGCGATTTCTTATGTGCGATCTTTTTTTTTATGCGGTCCCTATCTACCGCACAAAAAACAGGTTTAACTGTATATCTGTTTTTTTCCTATCTTTGTTTAATAAAGTTGTAGAGCGAAAAGTGTAAGTAATTATATTTTTACTGTTCTTATCCTCATAGAAGGAAATCTCTAGGATACATCGGAAGGGTGTCAGTGGACATTTCAGGAGGGGACTTCAGGGTCCTAAATTCTTCACTTATATAAGAGAAGTAACCCTCGAGAGGTATATTTGTAAGAAAAATTGTAGTTCAAGAGCCATTTAATGAAGATAGGCTTTAGCAAAAAAAAAAAAAAGCGAGAATTTTATTTATTTTTTTTTTAATTTTTTTTCTGTTTGGTTTAGTTTTATTTTATTTTTTTTTTTTTTTTTTTTTTTGTTCCACTACCACTTTTATTTAGAATATCAAAACATAATGCCAGAGACTCAAAAATTTTATTCTCACACACATCAAATTCTATTTCTTTATTTATCTTTCATTCTCTGTTGATATTTCGAAACTGAAGTTATTAGTTGCTTATTCATGAACGCACATGAAGATCATTGGGGATAATTTTGTATCACGGTCAAGTGACGAGAAAGACACCTGAGCTGCTACTTAACTCTCCAAACTTATATTCAAAGACTATCCAAATTTGACAGCTCTTTTACATAAAGCTTACTTTTTTTTAAATATACTTACTAAATATAGTTAAAATAATAAGAGTAAAATTGCCCGTATATGCAGCTGTTTTAATTCAGGATATTACATACAATTTTCCAACCTCACGCTGCCCTATACCAAGAAAAAAAAAAGCGAATTGTGTTGAGATAAAGCAAGTAAAATGAAAATTATACTCAATATTCGTTTGCATTAAACAAATTTATTATTTTTTTTATATTGATGCATAGAGATTTAAATAAATGTATCTCCTCTGCCTTAAAACAAAAATATATTTATTATTTTTTACTGGTGGTGTATCAGCTATAAATTCATTCAGAAATATAACAAAACACATAGAATACGATCTCAGATGTGAAATCATAAGTCCAATTATCTTTCATCCCATCCTACACAAAAGAGAAAAAAAAAAACAATATGGTTTATTTTTTGTTTGTTTTTGTCCTATTAAAAATGATCGTCTGGTGCATATTTCAAGGACACCTCCTGATATCGGAGACCCCTGATTAAAAAACCTCCGCCTGCGAGGGAGTATGGGGGTGAGGCGAGGGACAGCCCTTGACCTTCCGACGGCACGTCGAAGTCTGTGGGACCATTTGTCAAAGTAGATTACTCGGCGAATAGATCCTGCCGAAGAATGCTCGCCCTTCTTTTTTCTTCGCTCCTATTATCGTTAATTACTGGGACGTTCCTTCCCTCCCCCAAGACATCGATAAAATCGTCAAAGGATTTTATTGATAGAAGATCGTAGATGGGAGGTCTGCACTTATTAGGAACTAGAGCTGCGGAAACTTAAATTTATTAGAGGGATTTCACTTTCTCTCTTCTTAACCTGGTGGCCGAGTGGTTATGGTCACGAACTTGTAGCCTCCTTGTAGAGTCACGGGTTCGAGTCTTGATGCCACTAGAACCGCCGTGCAGCGGGACTGATGCCCGTTAAATCTATCGCGGCTCAAAGTCCTATCATCGGAGTAATGTGGAATTTCGAAGAGGGTTGTGCCAGCTCAGGTATCGTCTTCCTCTCTTGACCATGGTTCAAAACAATGAGGTCCGTTGCCAATAGCCCTCGTGTAATTTTATCGTGCGACGCTAATGAAACTCTTACTCAGTCAAATTAATAAGCACACACCCTCTTGTTTTTTAGCTAAGAACCTCTTAATTATTTATTAACGTCCAACTGAGAAGTAACACGAGGGCTATGGGGGACGGATCTCGTCATTTTGAACTAGTGACAAGACGAACTGCACTCGATTTCCTAAACTTCGAACGTGATGTCGAGCCTCGCCCTATTTACTGCACGTAGTTCCCTTTACACGATGGACCTTTAGCGACTTCTGGATTCAACCCACGACTCCACAGAAGTAACTCAGTTCGTACCAGGACCCTTTGTTCCTAACGTGTTCCCCCCTTTTTAATTTATGTCGTACTTCATGTGTCCAAGTGAGTTTATATTATCGTCGCACTCTAAAGGAACATGGCTGCTATTGACAAAATGCCCAAAGGAACCATCCAGAAGAGGATTTAGAGCTACAAACCAATCCTTAGGGAAACACCTCCACTTCCAGTCCTTATTGAAAAAAAAAATGCAATTGTCTATAGACATCGTAATTTTGAACCGTGGTCAAGTGACGAGGACGACATCTGAGCTGGCGCCCCCCCCCCTCTCTGAACTTTCCCATTCCGACCACTGAGCCCTGACACATTCACTTGCATCAGCCTTTCTACACGGTGGGTATTCTGCAGCTCAAGGCAACGAGTTCGTGTCTATACGGCGATTTTCATCTGCCCCAAAAAATATCGGTAACGATACCCAAGTTTCAAACCTTAGGAATGTGAGTGTAACAAAGAGAACATTTAATATGGTATTTCACTTACACAAAATGAAACATAAAAAGAAATAATTCCATTTTAATTGAATACTAAATTATAATACTGCACACGATTCTTTAACGGAAACAGGATTCGAGTCCACCTTTCAGCGAAGTTACTGGGTGGGATCCAGCTAATACAGGGTGAATCAAAATGAAGAGGACGATTACAAACGGCTCTAACTATTTAATGGAAAATAATATATTGATAAGAGATACACAGAATGTAGGCGGAACTTACACAAGTACATACGTCATAGATGTCCTATATTACTTCCCAAGGTCACACGGACACCATCTAGGCCAGTGATCCGTAACCCCCGGTCCGCGGACCGGTCCGTGGATCAAATGATGCAGGGCCACCTATTAAACTATTGCCATTTTATTTAAAGTGGTGCATTTCTCTCGGATTGGAGCAACTTTCCACGGAAATCCCTTAATATTCCACGTTAAATCACTTTTATTCATTTTGGGTGTAACTATATTTTATTCTGAAGGCATATTTAAAAATGTAAAACTAAATTAAAACTGTTAAACCAAAACAATCTAAAATATAAAGAAACAACGTGTCCCACTCTCAGCGGGCCGCAATAAAATTATCAAACGTTGACCGGTACGCAGCGATAAAAAGGTTGCGGGCACTGATCTAGGCGATATTTCATTTCATAAAATACATTCTGAAGCATTTGTGCAGTCAACCACGCAAGCGCATTGCAAATGCATACTATGAGTTCTTCAATTGTTTTGGGCATGGGAAGTACATCTTTCACAAAACCCCATAAAAAAGTGGCACGATCCGGCGGTCTCGGTGACCAAGAGCATCGCCATCTCCACTTCGACCCATCCAACGCTTTGGAAGGTGTTGGAAAAATGAGCGAACCTCCAGACCCCAGGGGGAAGGGGGGTCTCCATCTTGCTGAAAGGTGAAATTAGAGTCTGGCTTTGGCATTAACCGTAGCTGAAGCATGTCAAAGTAAGCATTTGATGTAACGTTTCATTCACAAAAGGAAAAAAAAATCGTATATAATTTACGTTTCCCTTGTCCGTCTGACCAAGGGAAATCACATCAGGGGCAGCTCTAGGGCCAGACAAACCGGACCCCGGTCCGGGGCGGCATTTGGATCAAATTTGAAAAAAGAAATTTGTTAGAAAAAATTTGATATATTATCTGAAATATTATTGAGTGTGAACTTGGAGAGAGAGAGAGATTTCATTTAACATATCTTTTTTTCTTATTTTGCACTATGTATATTTAATGACAGTTTTCTTTTATGTTGAGACTTCGAGGTAAAAAGCATCAAAATTTAATGTTTGTATATCTTTAACTAGTAACTTTCTCCCCCTCCCGGAGTGAGGTCACAACGGACACTCCTTTCATTCTTACGATGCCCGGTTTCAGCTATCTAAAAGGGGACAAGGGTAATAAGAGGTTTGGGTAGATAGAGAGCCGCAGGAGGTGTTTTATTTCCGTCTTGAGTGTAGTTACTAAAACAAACATTTGGGATCCCCACCATTAGTAGACTACTTTTCGAAGAAATTGGCCTGCTTAAATAAACGATTCCCCCTCTTTCATTTCACTCCTTTTAAATAATAAGTAATTATGTCCTTAATGTCAAATTATTTTGAATTTTTTAAGACTTAAAATAATATATAGAGAGAGAGGGTGCGGTATTTTCCATTTTTGTTCGGGGCGGCAAAACTGCTAGAGCCGGCTCTGGTCACATGCGTACAACATTTTGAAGTTACGTCTATATTCTATGTATATCTTATCGATAAATTCTTTTCCATTCAATAGTTATAGCCGTTTGCAATCTCTATATTCATTTTGACTCGCTCTGTAAGTCACTACTTGACTCTGTATAATACATAGTATTGTATTCTTTTGGTTAAAACTTTGAAAACTACAATACAAAGAAGGAAATGTCTGTATTTGCAATATTTTTTTAAATGTTTATGTATGGACTGCCATAAAGAATTTTATAAACATATTTTAAAATAAATGTCCATAAAGAATAGTTTTTTAAAAGAAAATTAATTCAACTGAAATCATTTTATTGTGACATTAAGATGAGTTTGTTGTTGTTGTTTGTGCTAAAATTAGTTCTTATTATTGTAAAAACTACAAGATTGTTTGACTGATTGTTAACAACGCACTTTGAAGCAACAAGAGGGCTACTGGGGAAGAACCTCATAATTTTGAATCACAGTCAAGTGATTAGAACAACACCTGAGTGCTCAAAGCAACATTTTTTTTTATTATTATTATTTAAAATAGTACAGAAAACATAAATCAGAAAGGATTTCATTCCGTCGATTCTTATAAAAAAGAGATTAAAAAAAATCTATAATACGCTTAAAAATTAATTACGAGAAAAAGCAAACGCTTGAAATGGGCTCAATTTATTTCAATTAATAGAAGATGCGCGCCCAACTGCGACGGAAATGACGAAGATCCTAAATGAATGAATGCTGTGGCTCAACATTTGGCACTTTTTTCAGATGATTTGCTTCTCAGAAAAGCATGTTTTTTAAAGGAAAGGAAAAGAAGCGTGTTAAGGACTGAAAATATTCCAGATACAATTTTAGAACTTGCTGCTGTGAAGATTGAACCCAATTTGCATGGAGTAGTAGAAAAGTTGATAGCAACAGTAATGAGAAATCCAATCTAGTTTTTTCACTTTGAAAAACGCCTTTTGGAAAATTAGATTTCTGCATCGGTTTACTTTTATTGACTACCATGGTTTCTAATGTTCTATATATAATGTCTGCTAAGTAAGCAGAGATGAGCACTACGGTGAAGTGAGATATTTTAAGATCTGTTGTTTTTATGTGAACCGCTTTTGTCAAAAGATAAGAGCATTGCACATGTACATTTCAGGTTTTTTGAATTAAAAAAAAAAAAATACGGTGCCGTGTTATAGGGCAATTACACCTAAAATTTAAAAAGGGCTGTTTGAAAGTATAAAGGAGAGATATACGTTGTTGCGCGTAATACGCCGGAATATACGGTAAATTTCAAACATTATGTTACAATTGTAAATAATCTTATCATAAAAAACTTTATAAAAAAAGGATTCTAAGGATTTTCAGTAGTTGTTCTGTATTTTTACGTTATTCTTTTATTGGTGCAACTATCCAGCCAATCGATTTTAATTCTGTAAATTCCCGCCATTTTTTATTCCTTTTAAAAACTAAATAAAAAATGCACTCATTTTTACAGAGTAATTACTATTTTTTAAACGATAAAAAATATTTTTTTTTCCTTTATTTTTTTTTTTTTTTTTTTGTCCTCTAAAGAAGTTCTGAAAGAAGCACCTCTACCCTTTCCGAACATAAATAATCCTTTCTGTATGAATGAAATGAATGGCACGCCATCTGGTGTCGACGTCAGCATTGCCGAAGGGGGAGGAGAGAGAAAGTCGTCTGTGCCCTTAAATTGCTTAAAAGTGCGGACCTCTTGGCGCCACTCTGCTCCAGTCAATGGAAATTTGCGTGGGCACCCCCTTTTGCCTTCCCCCTCAACCGGAATCACTGTGACGTACTACTCACGTCACTTCCGTCGTCCTGGGGCTCTTATTTTTATCAGGAGAGGGTCTAATCCCGGTGATTAAAGGAAGCAAAAAATTATGGGGCAGAAAGTTCCTTTTTTTAGACGGAGACAAACAAGAATTTGTCGTGGTGCCCTTTTCCGTTTTGCCGGGGAAGAGAAATAAATACAGGACAGAAGAGCATGTCCTACATTTATCACGATTTCGTAAATACTCTACCGGATAGTGTTTACTACAATGGGACTCGGTTTTTTTTTTTTTTT
>BMAV01009984.1:77409-91279 GCA_019973955.1 Trichonephila inaurata madagascariensis
AGCGTTTCTGAACGCGTTTGATAATCATGCACCATAAATCGTGTGTGAAAGAAAAAGGATCTATACATATTTGGCATTTAAATAGGGTGGGTGGCAAAGTTCACTGCGTTACTTGGAGAGAAATATTCTGTTTTCGAGTTTCCTATAAAAAAGTGATTTAGATAAATGGATAATAGGATGATAATTCGTTGGGTTTTTTTTCAATTAGATAATTGAAAAAAAATGAATTATCATCTATCATCAGGTGAGAAGTCATTTTATTGGGTGTAAATAGATTTTTAGGAAAAATTGTATGTTGTCAAATGTCTATATACAACTTTTTTCGAAATAAACACTCAAAATTTTTACCTGGAACTTTTTTTATCGATTTATTAGGTAACCATTTTTATATATATATATATACAAAAAATATTTTTTGAACCTTAAAACAAAAAACCATGCATTAAAGGGTTAAATTCAAAACTATATTAGATTTATATTTGTTGTTCTTCTTGCGAAATTTAGATAAAATTCAAATTTAATAATCTGGTAAAAATTACAAACGTTAAGATTCTTCCAAAAGATTTTCAAATTTTTTTAAAAAAATTCTTCCATTTTATGTGTTTTTTTTTTAATTAGATGAATTTTTTCTTACCTATGTGCGTTATTATTGCTGACAAATATGTACTTTTTAAAAGAAAGTTTCTGCTGAAACAGAGGTTGGCAACAGCGAAGTGCATGTTCTGTGTGTGGAAACATATTATTGAATTCAACATGCGACTATCACTTAACATGATTTTTGAACAGCTATGATGGATTGATTGGATTGAGTCACTGATTATATACATCATGTGACTATGACGTCACACGAATTTCGATTGTTCAAAACTAACATTAGTCATGTGCTCATTTTATTTTACTTATTATAAAACTCAGTATTAAGATTTTTTAAAAAGTTTTTCAAAAGAAAGAAAAATTTTTTTTTTATTCTACGCATACTTCTGAATCAAGTGCATTTTGTTAAACAACGGGCATTATTATTGTTGATAAATATGCACATTTTAAAGGAATATTTCTCAAAGAAGACAAGTTGGCAACAAGTGAAGTGCATGAGCTGATTGCCTAGTAGCATTTAAGTGTAGTTATGTGAGTATGACGTCAGATGCATTCAGCCCCTTTAACAATAATGTAAATATAAGAAAATGGAAAACTCTCGAAAACATTTTTTACTAATAGCTTTGAAACACAGAAAAGCCAAGTAAATATTTTATTAAAGAATCTTTTAAAACAAATGTGGTTTAAAATGGTCTTAGATTTTTAACATTTTGAAGTTTTTCACATACTATTTTTCATTCACCTCTTTTTTTTAAAAAAAAAGACTAATTAAATTTTTTTTAAAAAAATTAACACAAAAAATTCAAAATAATAATAATAATAATAATTGAACGTCTAATTATTTTTTTTTTTTAAAAAAAAGCGTTCCTTATAAATTTATGTTAACCTAACGAAGGTGGAAACACTGCTGCGTGAAAAGACTCCCTAAAACTGATTTTGTTTTATAAACAGTGAACACAACGGACTCCGTTGACAATGTTCCTCATTTGTTTGGCTAACGAGAACAATATCTAACAAGGAGAGTGAAAAACTTTGTTCTGCAAGACTAGCCCACACATAGAATTCACTAATACTTATTATACTTGCTCTTAATTTAATATTAATAAATTTGTTATTAAATACTTTATGCAGCAATGATACATTAAAAGTATATTGGCTGAAGTACCCCCTCTTCGTACGAGAGAGTTCATTTTTAAAAAAATAAAACATTATTCTTAATATAATAGCTGAATTGCAAGGGGAGTAAACCCAAATGCGTGACAATGTTTACAGAAATGTAAAATGATTTTTTTTAATGAATGCTCATATTATGATTAGTTTTAAGCAAACTGTGTAATTTGTGTGAAGCCTCACAGAATTAGCATTTAGAATTAATGTTAAATAATAAAATATATAAAATTCCGATGAAGAATAATTGTGTTATTTTTAATATTTAAAGCGAAAAGACTTCAAAATGTTTTAACTACTAACAATAATAATAAGGTTACTAATGTTCGATATCATTAATACTAACGTTAATGATCGTGCGGGGTGATTGAGTCACCCCAATCCTTTTTTTTTTATAATTATTTTTATTGCACACGATAAAAATCGTGATTTCTGTGAATAATTTAAGTAAGAGAAAGTAAACTTACCAACTTTCAAGAACTTTTCAATTTTTCTTTGAAAATTTGAGAAAAAATCCAATAAAACAGAACTAAAATGCTTCAAATGTGCGTGACCTTAATAAAGGACACAAATCACAGAAACTTTCACTAACATTACAGGAATGTTATTTGCAGGCAAAACTGTCATATTATGTTCAAGTTATTGTAGTTTTACTGTCCTTTGATGATAAACAAACACAGCATGTTGAACTTTTGCTTGCTAGTGTGTTTTTGACAAGGTGAAGTGTGTCTTCTGGTACTCTTATGGCTTCATATTTTAATTGATGGAGTTCTTTCAGTAGCATTTGAAAATTTTCCTTTCGTTTCATGTTAACTGCTTTTCTCAAATTTACTTTCGCTATCATGATTAATGTGCATTATTTCAGCAGGTTCTTCCCTTGCTTGATCAGTTTCAACTTCCTTCAATAGAGATCATAGAGGTCCATTTCTTTTTTTTATATTCTGCTCATTTACTGTTATAAACCACAATAAGTCGTACAACAAGACAATCAAAATCACTAAGTTGTTCGTAGGGAGAAAATGTAGCATGATCATAGATAATATCTTTGAAAAAAAAACGTGGTCGCGCCGGGAACTCAGTCAAAATAAGTACCTTAAGATTGTAAAAAAACGTTCGCCACTCCCAAAAAAGAGGGAGATATGTGACAAACATATTTTAGTTCCCATGAAGACTGTCATACAGGAGGATAGTGTCAGGGCCCCATTGGTAACAAATAAACAGTTTTGCCAGAATTAACGATTTCGTGAGCTCTGTGCTCCGCGCGACCACTTCTGTGTTAAAAGTGTACTCAATATAATATGGATGTTAGTTCTAAAAAACATTGTGTAAAAGGTTTTTCACTATGCTTTACATGTTTGAGAATACTCATCAAAATAAAAATCTTCGGCAAGTAATTCTTCAAAGGGCTCTCTGTGCTTTTCCAAATATTATAAAACTCTTTTACATGGTAAAAAGCGCAACAGAAATATATTATTTATAGCTTCCCTAAATGAAAAACAAACACATAAGAGAGGGGTCGGAACTAACCGTACTGGTGAGTTCGAAGGTCAAATAGATGATCGGCAAATATATTCTGCTGCCTACAGGTAATATACAGTATTTCAAAAATAATAACAGTGATGAATTTTTTATCTTCCTAAAATTTATTTGATTCTGGGTCTGTTTTTTGTTTTTTTCTCTGAAAGAGTAGTATTTTAAGTTTAAAAAGTAAACGTAATAAAAAAAATATCTCAATGTGGGATTAGAGTAAATTAAACAAAGTGGTTTTTTTTATTTGGTTATAGGATCAAAAAGATAATTAATGAGGTATTGAAGAAGCTTTTATTTTTGATGACGTAGTATCGCCAGATGATATATTATATAAATTATATCAGTCTAAATGTGTACTTTTTATAATGTTAAAGTATTTTGTCTTACTTCATTTCAGAAAATTGATTCTTTTCAAATCTTTTATTTTCGATATGCTCGCCCCCCCTGGGGGGCGCACTCCACAGTTTGAGAAACGCTGGTGTAAGGTGTAAAATATGTTTCAATATTAATAAGAAATATTTTTTGTTTCAATTAACATTTGGAACACGATAATACTTTGTTATAATAAAGCTGAATGAGTGATTGGTTGTTAATTAACATCGCCGTACAAAGTAACAAAAGGACTGCTGTGGTGACGGATTACTTAATATTGAACCACGATTAAGTAATGAGGGGGAAATTCGAGCAAGAACCCCCTTTTCCAAGCTTCCCCAGTATATTATTGGAATATTCTGATCCTCGATAAATTTAACATTAAGTTGATTGAATCAGCCTCACTAAAAGGAGAGTCTTTAGTGACGTCCAGACTCGAACCCATGACTCACCGAAAACAACACTGACCTTTAGTTTGGGATGATCGCCACTTTGCTACCACAGCATATTTTGTAAATAAATTGACTAATACAATGGATGGCACAGCTTACAATTACCAAATGATAAATGAGAGTTTATTAGCGTCGGACTTAATGCAACACGAAGGATTTTGGTGACAGATCACGTAATTTTGAAATGAAATCAAGTGAAGAAGATCATGGCTGAGCCGGAATCCCACTCTCTTAACTTCTTCATACCAAAATAAGGACTTCGAGCCAAGAAAGATTTGTTGCTCTTATTTATCCCACGTGATCGACACAGTGCCGGTTTAAGTTCATTTCGAGCCCAAGGAGCAGAAGATCTACCGGCCCCCTTGGCACAGAAGGATCTAAATTTATAACCAAAAAATCTGGTTAAGTCCTGCTTATCCGGGCCCCTGGGTCCTCTCCAAGTGCCCAATGGATAAACCGGCACTGGATCGACAGTAACATCAGATAGAGCCTCATAAAACTCCTCCTGGGGGTCCGGACCCATCCCAAAGCGCTTGATTATTTTTCCGATTGATTATAATTCTAAGTATATAGTACGTAAAATTTAATTAAGTATTTGTTATTAATGATTAATTTTATTAATTAATGTTAATTATTTATTCAATAATTAGTTTTTTACTGTTTTTGTTTCCGAAAAGACAAAATCAAAAGGAGCATGATACAAGAATGGTGGACTTGTTCTGTGTGCGCTACTGCTTTAGTGTAATAGAATTGCTTGGGAAGATAGACTTTGTTCCCAAGATTACTCAATAAAAACTAGTTTGGGTACAAATTAAGCCCTTTATAAATGACGTTCATTTACCAGTGATTGACTTCAATTGAATTTGACTCAAATTCGAAGACCTACATGAAGGCATTCGCTAGCTCTTTGATGTTTCGCAAAATAATTGAAACCGATAGAGCCAGTAAAATTGGGGTGTGTGAAAGAAAATTTATTCACAAGGGAATAAAAACGTTGGGCACTTTATTCTGTCTCAATAGGTATTTAGAGGTCTTTGCCATAAAACTAAAGATCGTTTTCTGGTCGTCGCCTTAGATAACACCACTGTTATATAATAAGACTTAATATTAAATTCAGTTAATCGATTTAGTATTAATTATCAATTCGTTATTAATTATCGATCCAATTAAAGTCTTGGCTTGATGATAGATAGCTCCACGCTAACTGAAAAGTATCTTATTCGCTGTGTATCTACCTCACATGTTGAATCATTTTGTATGGAGGAAGGGGAATTTATTTAAAAACAACGTATATTACTTCGGCAAATGTGTGGATGCAGTTTCCCAATTCCTATTGACGTACTTGGGCAAAATTGGTACTTGAAACTAAGCCTAAAACCACTAATCCGTTATTCTCATCGCGCTATCAAATCAATGAATTTATGAAGGATTTTCTGTCAGTTATTTTAAAATCCTCGATATACTAATGTTTAGCAATGAGTTTTTCCCCTTACATTTACACATTTACCAGTAATTAATATAATATACAATAAAATACAACTCGTTTTCTCTTATTCCTTAAGTATGCTAATATATGAAATAGTACTTGGGTCATCGTCAATCAGTTTTACGAAATCAAAAGATGTCACCAAATGCTGCCATCGTTATGATTGCGTTCGAACACATGCCGGAAGGGTTCTTTATTTGGCTACATATCGCGACTTGAGCAAAATGAAGGAAATGGGTCGATGGTATAATATACTAAGCTCATATAAAATTCTTAGTGCCTATTTTGTCAGCTATTTTGTTCCGAAAACGGTTTCATACAAATATATCGATATTGGTGTCAGAATAAACTTATTTATTTTGATAATTGGTAAAATACAGTTCTGTCTTGAAACATATCAATAAACGGGCAATTGTTAACAAGTTAAAATAGTTTCCTGTAATGCTATTCATATTTTTAATACAAATTTAACAATTATCAATGTTAATTTTCAATAATGAAAGCCAAAATAAGAATGCAAAATAAAATACACATTGACGCAAGGTATAATATACCGTCGACTTATTTCCCCAAAAGGCATCGCCCATTCAAAAGATGTCTACAAAGGCTGTTATCTTTAGATTTGGATACGAGTGGAATGGCTTCAACTTTTGCCAGTATATCGCGGCATTTGGTGGCATCATTTTATACGACGAAATGACCGACGATATAGCACAGGTAAAACTTTCAAACATTTTTCTAAATTTAGTTTGTAATTATTGTATAGTAATCTATAGAAATGTTTCATTTTATAAATCGCCTTTTAACGCTGAGTTGTCCAATTCTATAAAGCTTTCCCTACACAATGTGGGGAATTACTATTCCAATAATTTATATTTATTAAAATCAACATTTAAATAAGAAAATACTATAAAAAAATTCTGCATCTTCCTTCAATGGATCCGCATGATTTGATGCATAGCGACCATTTAAATTTCGTCGCTGAGCTCTGCTGCGCTTCATAGTCCCCGCTGTATTAATTGAATGATGTATACATTGAAATTAGGTAAAGGTATAGAACAATAGCTTGTATTAATTAAATAGTTTCTGAACCTAGTTTGAACGAGTACTGATATTAGCTCTTTGTAAGTTTTAATAGTATTACCTCTAACTGACAGATCGATGTCACTATAAAATGGGTTTTAGATGCAAAGAATGCAAGAGGTTACTTTGTGTGACAAGGTCATTTTTTGAAAATTCCACAGCATAATTCTGCAATCTTTTCCACAGATCTGGAAGTTGACATGTTTGAGCAGAAATCACTGACTTGTAAATAAACACACCTCAGAATGATATTCGAAACTTCAGGAGACATATCACTCATTTTAATAGTTGAATGTGAACCAAAGGCATACGGCCATAAAATGGACAAAATACATTGATGTACTTGGATTTCAGTTTCTTCAGCCTTCAAAGTAAAATCGCGAAACAAACCATTCTCAATAAAGGAGATATGTCTCAGGCCAGACTAATCAATGTTTATCGAACACACGGTTCAATATATTTTCCCAATTGATGTTGAATGTAAGATTGCCTCTTATTACCAAAGCATCCTCTCTAAAATGATCGTTTTGAAGTGAAATGGAAAGGACGAGAAGACGGTTCATTCATCGTTTCCGCAAATTGTCCAGTGTTTAAAAAGTATTCCCACAAACCAGTAATTGTAATTGACATCAACTACATCGATACTCTGGTTGTCGTCCACTCTTCGAATCACACAGGATATCATTTTTTCCTTACCGATGCAGGTGTGTAACGTCTCCAGATAGTTAAAGCAAGACATTTTATCAATATTTGGGAGCATCATCCATGAATCGAAAAGGACATTGTAAAAAATCTTTCAACTCCCAAGTGCTTCAATCTTGTATTTGGTAGACTGCAACAATATTGTGAGCTATGGTGACGACGAAACATGATTTCTAGCTTTCTTGAATAAGAACGCGAAATATTATTAAATTTATCTACGCCAAAAATAAAGTGCCTTTAAAAGATAAGTGCTAAATTAATTTTGAACCCAATTTTTCAAGCCCAGCCTATGTATTTTGTATCAAACTTTCATTAATATTATTTTTAATATCTAACATTTTTTTAAATTAGCAATAATAACATTAATTAACATAAATAACAATGTAACATTTAAATGCTCTCTTTTAAAATTGTTACGCTTACAATTGTTTAAGTAGTAGTGTAAAGGTCGAAATTCATTAAAAAAAAAACCTCTTATGATTCTGTGCTCTCCACATACTTATAGTTTTTCATTTTTGTGAGCTCGAAGGCCTATTTCTCTTTTTATCACACCAAAGAAAACTTGTGTCCATCCCTCTATTTTACTTTATTAGAAATTCATATTGTGTTTCTTAATGCCCCTCCTACCTTTTACCTCTCAAAATAGAGTCAGCTAATCACAGGCAAAATATCTCGTAACTTTAAATTGCGGTCAAGTCACGAAATCGGCACTTCATCTGGTATTTGAGCCTCGACAAATTTAACTTGCATCAGTCTTTCTACACGGTGGGTCTTCAGTGGAACTAGGGGTCGAATTCACGGCATGCCGGCCACGAGTTAGGCCACCGTAACTGTAAGGCTACCACGGCCATACTAATTTTATTTCATTCAAACGGATTTTAAAAATCATACATAAAAAAACAAATCTAATCTAAGTACATATAAGAGTGCCAAATATGAAAAATACGAAAATGTGCTCTACTGATCGCGTACTCTATCAATTACGGGAATTTCTTTATCTGCCATTTCTATTTAAGGTATCCGACTACATTCAGAACCATGATTTAAAAAACGCATATAAAGGAATAATTTTGATATTTAGTACCACTTAAATTAGAATACATGTATAAAAATTTTTTAAGAATATTATTAGAATAAAAAATTATTTAAAAGTAATATTTTGAAAAAAAATGAACTTAGAATTACCTATTTTCAAAAGATTCTCCTTGGATAAAAAATGCTTCTATAATAGTAATTTAATTCTTATATACAGCAAAGATTAACTAGAATTTTTGAAAAATTCATATTATTTTCAGTTACTACCAATTAAGATAATTAGCGGTGTTTTTTTCTTAAAATTTTTCCACCCTGTTGTATTAAAATATGGATAAATCCAGTTCTAAGTTATATGTTTCTAAAGTCCTAGTTCAGGATCCGTACAGAGGCCTGAGCTATATATAGGCAAAATATTATTATTATAGAAGCATTTTCCATAAAAGGAAAACTTTTTGAAAATAGGTTATTCTCTATGTTCATTTTTTGCCAAAATATATTGCCTTTAAATAATTTTTTACTATAATAATTTTCCTAAAACAATTTTATACATGTATTCTAATCTAAGTGACACCAAATATCATAAAAATTATCAATTTTTAGGCTTTTGCAAAATAATAGTTCCGAGCGTAGTCGGATACCTTAATTCTGGTGGACATAAATTCGAAAGGAAGCAATGTTAGTGTTATACATATGTCAAGGACCAAAGTCCTCTTCTTTGCATGATATTGTAAATTGGAGAGGGGTGCCAGTTCAGGTGTAGTCTTCGTCACTTGACCGAGGCTCAAAATTACGAGTGAGTGAGTGAATATTAACGTCTCACTGTTCAGCTACACGAGGGCTTTGGGCGACGGACCACGTAATTTTGAACCCTGGTAAAGGGACGTGGACGACACCTGAGCTGGCACTCCCTCTCCTAACTACCACACCAACGGGAGGACATTTGAGCATCTCGAAAGATTTAACGTGCATCGCGCCTCTTTACGGCGGGTCTTTAGTGGTACTGGGCTCGAACACAAAATTACGGTCAATGCCTTCGTGCTACTGCAAGGAGCGACGTTCATAAAAACTAAAATCAATTCCACATGGTGATTCAACTTACTAGCGTTTAGTGTTATTTTTAGCGATGAAGAGAGTCATATTCAATAGTTCGTTTATTAACGGTTTTGTCATGTAAACAGTAGTTAGAAATGTCTGTGTACGACCCAGACATATGGTAAAATAAGGTAAAAAATTGGCGAGTATTAATTGATGAAGAATAAGTTCGGAAATAGGGAAAGATCATCAAGATATGCCTGGTGTACAGCAGTCATGTTTGAGACTTTTTTAAATCGAAATCTTCGTGAGAAAAGAAACATCAATCGGGATTTTAGTGCAGTCATTTGTACCTCATATTGACAATATTTTGAAACGGTTAAGTTTCTAACCGAAAAAAATACGAAGAATGAACATGAAAATCACCACGAATGACTTAAACAGAGAATTTGTTGGAAGAAACCATATAGTAAATGGGAAAATTCTTACACGTAAGCGTTTACAGTTATTTTGTGGTGACCTTGGAACATGTTTTATTTTTGGCGACAAAAAGTTCAGACATGTTTTTTTCGCGCCAAATCGCCTAGAGTACTTTTGCTATACAAAGCAAATCCAAGTATACTCTTACTTTTCAATCCCACCCCATTGTCCTCGTGCTTTAATATTCTGAGCATTTCTGCTTTTTTTCCCTGTTGAAATGTTTCCTGATGCAGCACAACTCCATGTTTCACGTTCACAATTACTTGGGAAATGAAAGATTTCCTGAAATATCCCTTTCAATTCATAAAAAGTTTTTGGACTCCAGGAATTTTAATCAAACACAACAGTTTGGAGACTTTTCCTTGACACCAGTACCAACGAAATCACGTGTGTAATCAGGAGAATGGACAGCAGTAAGACTGGATGAAGTTGTTGTCCTTTACAGCGTTTATTTGATAGGTAGAAACAACATGGTATATTTGGACAATTTTCGGCATCTATATCCTCCCCTCCTTTTCATTTCACTTTCAACACACTTCAGAGCGATCAATTACGAGAGAATGCGTTTGTAGTAAGAGGAATTCTTACTTTCACGTTCAACAAGGAAAATCTGTTGAGATATTATAAACATTCAGGTCAATTGTCCTCTGACTTATCTCGGTTACTTGAGAGTTGTTTGTTTAGCGATCTTACTTTCAAGTCTCGGACACTGAAATCAAAGTACACAAGTGTATTTTATCAGTTATGTGGCCGCACGTTGTTACTTTGCATTCAACCCTGGACATGAATCGTATTTCCCCTGAAGCTCTTGATGTCATTCTGAGATATATTTATTCACAATCCATTCTACGGAATGAACTCTCTAATCTTATAACTTTTGCTTAAAAAGGGTCAACTTCCACTTCTGGAGAACGGTTTACAGAACAATCCAATGGAATGCCATGTAGTAACTTCGATTTTCGACTACGGTTTGACTGATATTGCGATGTGTGTGGCTGGATTTTAATCCCTCTCGTGTTAGAATAATGCCATTACCGAGGTTAAGCGTAAAGTACTTCATGGTAACTTTCTCACTGGCGATAGACATGAAAGGAGGAAAATATCCACGAATCTCTCTTCAATTTTCAGGCTTTAAAAAAGTTGTACCCATCTTCGTGGTATGCAAAATGACAGTGATGGACAGGATGGGTAAGTCGATGAATCCCACGGAGTTCAAAAGGACCGTCGTAGGGGATGAGGAATACAATTTGCCTTTATATTTCTGGGAGGAAATGTACCCCAGAGCAATTGCTTGGCAAATAAAAGTGTCTTGGGTCTGTGTGATGGTATTGATGAGAAAAATGTGGCATGAGTTTCTTATCGGTACGTGAAGTCTACCCGATACTTTAGTAACTGATTATGTGAAATTGAGTAAGAGATCTGCTGACAAATCCTTTACATACCGACGTGGACTAGATCGTTAGAGATTACTCAAAGCCATTAATAGTGCTCGATGTCTTTGGTTCAAAAGATATTTAGATCATTTGAATATTGATTCAACAGAACGTTGTGTTATTATTTTAGATGTTTTTAAAGAACGTATACTTGAAAAGGGAAGGGGGGTAATTACTTATATACATGTACAATGGAACGATTGAAATTCAGAAGAAATAGGTTCCAGAGATTTTTTTCAACTTCCTCTGATGAAGGAATACTGATTTGAAGCCTGCGTACTGGGGAATTCAAATTGTTGACTTATCGTTTAGAGCAGTGCTTCTCAAACTTTCAATACTTGCGATCCAATGTTCTTTCATAATTTTCTTCACGTCCCCCTTCCACATCTAAATAATAACAATGTATTGAATTCAATAATAATGTACTTTGACGTAAATCTACAATATGAATTTAATTACAAATTATCAAGATAAGTGTTAATTCTTGTTTTTAATTTTACATATGGTAAGCCCATTGGGTCACTGGTAATTGTTCTTAACTTAGTATAGGGGCTGCGGTTAAGGTATCGGATCATGGCAGGCATGTCATGAGTTCGTGCCCAGTACCAATCAAAACCCACCGTGTAGGGGAGCGATGTACGTTAAATCTGTCGAGAGCTCAAACGTCCTCCCGTTGGTGTGGTGTGGCAGTTAGGAGAAGGGGGTGCCAGCTCAGGTGTCGTCCTCGTCACTTGACCATGGTTCAAAATGACGAGGTCCATCGCCAAAATCCCTTGTGTAGCTGAACGGTGCGACGTTAATATTTACTCACTTAGTATTGTTGAAGTAATTATCAAATACACTGTGCAGTGTCGATACATTTATATGTGTATTATATATATGTAAATAAGTATTTTATTATTTATTATGTCAGAATGTATTTTGTTTTGCTTCCTTTCAGCAAATTAGTATTTTTAAATAAAGTTTAATTTGCGACTTTTCGATATGCTCGCCCCCCCCCAGAGGGGCGTGCCCCACAGTTTGAGAAACGCTGACTTACAAGCTAGAAATTTGACAAGCATACCAGCAGAACTTTGTGGGAACCGGATTTCCTAGTTAGGGGAGCTTTAGAGATAAAAATGTCCCGTTTTTGAAATTTTGGACCTACAGACTAGAAATTTGACATCCATATTTATTTTGTTGAGTAGAGATCTGGTGAAAATGGAATTTTTGGAAAAAATCTATTTCGAGGTGGTTTGGGGGCGTAAATAAAATACTTTGCTTTAGAATTTCGAATCCTGTGCTTTGTAAATCAAAAGGCGAGATCCTAATGGATGTTTTTCGGTGCAATATAAATTGGAAAAAAATAAATGACCAAGAGAAGCAGATAGATATTGTAGACGAGTGGTAAAATCATAGTAATATAGAAATATTTTTTTCTCGTGCATAAAATGTTATTTTATAGTAACCCATTCTTCAATATTAACAGAAGATAGACTGGAGATATTATTTTGAAAATGAATATTTATCTATAATGTATGCAACACAATCGAATAAAACGTGTTTAATTACCAATAAATAATTAAATTTAAACTTTAGCATTAATCATTGAATTAATTATCATTACAAATTAAACTTGGTAACTATCCAAAAACAGTTTCTGGCAACGCCCCATCTTTAAATCTTCGAACGGGAGAGACGTGAAATGTGGAATGTTAGCGTTCGTTTTTTCCCACTCTACCCTTTTCGCGAAACTTTCCTTTTGTGCAGCCCCCGTCTCAAAAGTTCAGTTCGTTCACGGTTGAGTAAATGTTAAGATCTTCTAAAGATAAGATTATTAGGGATGATAAAGAGTTAAAGCTCTCGAAGTCAATGCAAAGAAGCAAAACAAAATGCAATAATAAATTATACAAATTCGAAAATGGTAAAAGGACAAACTTTTACATCGGCTCAAATAAGATTTTTGGAACGATATAGATAGATTTAATATTGATTTTATATAAAATAGATAAGAAATTATCCGGAAAAAATCTACGAATTGTTTTTTACGTGCCTCTTTAGTAAAAAAAAATGCAAACCATTTTTCTTTATTTCGTACATAATACTTGTATATTTTAAATACGCTTCTTAATATCATTTGAGACCTCGGTAATCCATTGGTGAAGGTCACGAACTTGTAGCTAGCGAATGTTCACGCCACCCTCTGTGGTTACACGAGGAGTTTTGGCGACGAACCTCAGTCAAATGACGATGACCCCCTCTCTTCAAACTACCACACCATACCAAAGGGAGAAATTCGTGGCGCGACAGATTTAACGTAAGTCGGTCCCTCTACAAGGCAGTTCTGTTGTAACAGGATTCGAAACCAAGACACGCCGGCCATGAGTTCGTGAGCATAAACAATAGGCTAACTACGGTTTGAGGCTCGCGCGTGAAGAGTTCGAAACCCAGTGACAGGCTTTCAACCTGTGTAGAGGACTGATGCAGTGCCTCAAAGTCCCCTGTTGGTTGGAAAGGGGGGGGGG
>BMAV01009984.1:91679-102782 GCA_019973955.1 Trichonephila inaurata madagascariensis
ACCGAGGTTAAGCGTAAAGTACTTCATGGTAACTTTCTCACTGGCGATAGACATGAAAGGAGGAAAATATCCACGAATCTCTCTTCAATTTTCAGGCTTTAAAAAAGTTGTACCCATCTTCGTGGTATGCAAAATGACAGTGATGGACAGGATGGGTAAGTCGATGAATCCCACGGAGTTCAAAAGGACCGTCGTAGGGGATGAGGAATACAATTTGCCTTTATATTTCTGGGAGGAAATGTACCCCAGAGCAATTGCTTGGCAAATAAAAGTGTCTTGGGTCTGTGTGATGGTATTGATGAGAAAAATGTGGCATGAGTTTCTTATCGGTACGTGAAGTCTACCCGATACTTTAGTAACTGATTATGTGAAATTGAGTAAGAGATCTGCTGACAAATCCTTTACATACCGACGTGGACTAGATCGTTAGAGGTAAAACGCTACGATTACTCAAAGCCATTAATAGTGCTCTATGTCTTTGGTTCAAAAGATATTTAGATCATTTGAATATTGATTCAACAGAACGTTGTGTTATTATTTTAGATGTTTTTAAAGAACGTATACTTGAAAAGGGAAGGGGGGTAATTACTTATATACATGTACAATGGAACGATTGAAATTCAGAAGAAATAGGTTCCAGAGATTTTTTTCAACTTCCTCTGATGAAGGAATACTGATTTGAAGCCTGCGTACTGGGGAATTCAAATTGTTGACTTATCGTTTAGAGCAGTGCTTCTCAAACTTTCAATACTTGCGATCCAATATTCTTTCATAATTTTCTTCACGTCCCCCTTCCACATCTAAATAATAACAATGTATTGAATTCAATAATAATGTACTTTGACGTAAATCTACAATATGAATTTAATTACAAATTATCAAGATAAGTGTTAATTCTTGTTTTTAATTTTACATATGGTAAGCCCATTGGGTCACTGGTAATTGTTCTTAACTTAGTAGAGGGGCTGCGGTTAAGGTATCGGATCATGGCAGGCATGTCATGAGTTCGTGCCCAGTACCAATCAAAACCCACCGTGTAGGGGAGCGATGTACGTTAAATCTGTCGAGAGCTCAAACGTCCTCCCGTTGGTGTGGTGTGGCAGTTAGGAGAAGGGGGTGCCAGCTCAGGTGTCGTCCTCGTCACTTGACCATGGTTCAAAATGACGAGGTCCATCGCCAAAATCCCTTGTGTAGCTGAACGGTGCGACGTTAATATTTACTCACTTAGTATTGTTGAAGTAATTATCAAATACACTGTGCAGTGTCGATACATTTATATGTGTATTATATATATGTAAATAAGTATTTTATTATTTATTATGTCAGAATGTATTTTGTTTTGCTTCCTTTCAGCAAATTAGTATTTTTAAATAAAGTTTAATTTGCGACTTTTCGATATGCTCGCCCCCCCCCAGAGGGGCGTGCCCCACAGTTTGAGAAACGCTGACTTACAAGCTAGAAATTTGACAAGCACACCAGCAGAACTTTGTGGGAACCGAAGGAGGATTTCCTAGTTAGGGGAGCTTTAGAGATAAAAATGTCCCGTTTTTGAAATTTTGGACCTACAGACTAGAAATTTGACATCCATATTTATTTTGTTGAGTAGAGATCTGGTGAAAATGGAATTTTTGGAAAAAATCTATTTCGAGGTGGTTTGGGGGCGTAAATAAAATACTTTGCTTTAGAATTTCGAATCCTGTGCTTTGTAAATCAAAAGGCGAGATCCTAATGGATGTTTTTCGGTGCAATATAAATTGGAAAAAAATAAATGACCAAGAGAAGCAGATAGATATTGTAGACGAGTGGTAAAATCATAGTAATATAGAAATATTTTTTTCTCGTGCATAAAATGTTATTTTATAGTAACCCATTCTTCAATATTAACAGAAGATAGACTGGAGATATTATTTTGAAAATGAATATTTATCTATAATGTATGCAACACAATCGAATAAAACGTGTTTAATTACCAATAAATAATTAAATTTAAACTTTAGCATTAATCATTGAATTAATTATCATTACAAATTAAACTTGGTAACTATCCAAAAACAGTTTCTGGCAACGCCCCATCTTTAAATCTTCGAACGGGAGAGACGTGAAATGTGGAATGTTAGCGTTCGTTTTTTCCCACTCTACCCTTTTCGCGAAACTTTCCTTTTGTGCAGCCCCCGTCTCAAAAGTTCAGTTCGTTCACGGTTGAGTAAATGTTAAGATCTTCTAAAGATAAGATTATTAGGAATGATAAAGAGTTAAAGCTCTCGAAGTCAATGCAAAGAAGCAAAACAAAATGCAATAATAAATTATACAAATTCGAAAATGGTAAAAGGACAAACTTTTACATCGGCTCAAATAAGATTTTTGGAACGATATAGATAGATTTAATATTGATTTTATATAAAATAGATAAGAAATTATCCGGAAAAAATCTACGAATTGTTTTTTACGTGCCTCTTTAGTAAAAAAAAATGCAAACCATTTTTCTTTATTTCGTACATAATACTTGTATATTTTAAATACGCTTCTTAATATCATTTGAGACCTCGGTAATCCATTGGTGAAGGTCACGAACTTGTAGCTAGCGAATGTTCACGCCACCCTCTGTGGTTACACGAGGAGTTTTGGCGACGAACCTCAGTCAAATGACGATGACCCCCTCTCTTCAAACTACCACACCATACCAAAGGGAGAAATTCGTGGCGCGACAGATTTAACGTAAGTCGGTCCCTCTACAAGGCAGTTCTGTTGTAACAGGATTCGAAACCAAGACACGCCGGCCATGAGTTCGTGAGCATAAACAATAGGCTAACTACGGTTTGAGGCTCGCGCGTGAAGAGTTCGAAACCCAGTGACAGGCTTTCAACCTGTGTAGAGGACTGATGCAGTGCCTCAAAGTCCCCTGTTGGTTGGAAAGGGGGGGGGGGTCCCAACTCACATGCCGTTCTTGTCACTCTACCTTGATTCAAAATTACGAAGTCCGCTGTTAACAGCATGGCCGCGGTAGCCTAATAGTATTGGTATCGGATCGTGGCTGGCTTTGTTACGAGTTCGAGCCCTGTACCACTAAAGACCCGCCGTGTAGGGCAGCGATGCACGCTAAATCTGTCGAGAGCTCAAACGTCCTCCCGTTGGTGTGGTGTGGTAGTTAGGAGAAGGGGGGTGCCAGCTCAGGTGTCGTCCACTTCACTTGACCATGGTTCAAAATGACGTGGTCCGTCGCCAAAAGCCCTCGTGTAGCTGAACAGTGCGACGTTAATATTCAATCAATCAATTCGGTAAATGTGTTAAATAATGTACTTTAATCACATTAATTGATGTAATTATTAATAATTACCACAGACGTTTAGTCACTGTGATTACTTAGACATAATTTACTGAAACTTCAACTCTCACGTAATTTTCATACACCTATATGCAAAGCTAAGGGATCTGTAGGTGTTCATAGATTTCTAAAAGGAGGAATTAAATAAAATACATTTATTTTTAATTTAAAATAAAGGCTCTAAAAGCCAATTTGATATTTTACTTTATGTTTCCTCTTATCAATTCAAGAAAGATAATTTTGAAATTCTTGACTGTAATCGGCACAAACAATTGAGAGTTCACCTTACTTTTACTTGGTTAATTGAAATTTCAAAAAAATAATAATTGTGCCAAGAAATGCAATCATGTTTTTGTTTTTACACATAACAAATGGTTAATTCAAAGAAAAATCAACTGAAAACTTTCAAAATGAAAATGCTTCAGAAGCATTTTAAATAAACACGCATGCAGACTTATATCTCAAAAAATCGATAATACACCAACGAAATTTTTGTAATATTTTGCATAAAACAAAATTGTCAATGTTTAGTTGAATGTCCTTTGGCTTTTATAATGCCCTCTAAACGTCACGGTGCCGTTTCGATCCACTTTTGAGAAATATCTGAAAATATTTACCGTTCTTCTTGCAACACGTTTTAAATGAGATCTGTTTCTAATTGTTTTGGGGCCGCTGTTTCGAGTGTGGCCCTTAGATGACACTGATGTCGGGGGAATGTGGTGTTGTATGTAACTGCTGTTTCCAAAGAAAAATACACCACATTTTGACGCTATGTGTCATGTGTTTGGAGTCGTTGCCCTGCTGGAAAATGAACACTACATTTTCAACACTTTCCATTAGATCGTTGCGAAGTATATTCAGGTGCACCATATGGTTCATCATGCTAACTATAAAAACTAAATTTCCTACTCCGGATGAAGCCATGCAACCCCGAGCCATGACAGAGCCACCACCATGGTTAAGGCTACAGTGGACAGTTAAAATGTGGAAAATTGACTAAATTTCGAAAAAATCTTTTTGACTTATTTTAATATTATATTAGTCTCTCTATCAAACGCAAAAACATTTTTGTGATTTCATGCATTTTTTACTGAGTTATGGGGTAGTTCCGATTTAGTCATCCATGACCACGCCCCTTTGTTTACATTCTGATGTCATGCTAACAAAGCTGTCATGTACTTTGATAGTGCGAATTTTATATACTGTAGACATAGCCTCTCTAATTTTTATTTTTAAGTGATAATTTATCAAGGTCTGGATGGCAACAATTTGTTTTAACTGTATCTGAGACCTAAATTGGCATTATTTGTTTACAATTCGTTCGAACTTGCGTTTGCATTTTTCGTTCAATTTTATTCCAACTTTATATTGATTTTACCAAAACAAAAAGTTCTTTTCAGAACTAAAGTTCATTTTAAATTGCCTTTGTTGTTTAAAAAACTATTAGTATGGATCTTATATCATCGAGATATAGAAAACGTAAAGGTCATCCTACCAAAAGGAGAAAGATGTTGGCTGAAAATAGCAAGAAGCGATGGCAGAAATGTCCTGAAACTGTTGATGAAAAAAACAGTAATAGTATAACATTGCAGAGAGATCCATTATCTGAACCGAGTACATCTTCCCAACCTGAGGCAAGCTATATTTTCACCCACAAGGCTGTGTTTTCTGAACTATTGCAGAAAGTTCCTTGTAAATATTGTACAAACTGTACCCTTGTTATAAAACAACACCATTCCATGGGGTATTCTACAAAGATGGAACTTTTATGCGAATCATGTCATGAAAGCTATGGAAGTGTTTTTTCAAGTTTCCAAGAAGAGGCCAAAAATTCACATGATATAAACAGCAAGCTGGTGAGTGCCTTCCTATCCATAGGCAGAGGGCATGCTGCTTTGGAAACTTTTTCATCTGTGCTCAACATGTCAACAATGGACCGAAAAACATTTGCCAAATGCATGCACAACTTATCCGTGAAAAACAAAGAGGTGATGAAAAAAATGCTCGAAATGTCACGTCAAGCAGCTAGAGAAGCTCACGTAAAAGTTGATGCTTCACTAAAAAGTCAGGAAATAATTGATGTGAGTGTGTCATATGATGGTACTTGGCAAAAGCGAGGACATACATCTAACCTAGGATTGGGAATAATCATCGATGTCCTTAGTGGACTTGTCCTTGACTCTTTGAAGTGTTGTCGAAATACTGTCAGAATTGTGCAGTTACTGGTCGAGATATGGGAGTCAATAGTGCAGAGTTTCACATATGGCAAAAAGGACATGCGGATGAGTGTGACAAAAATTTTGATGGAACTTCTGGAGCCATGGAGATGCATGCTGTGCACTAATTATGTGGAAACGGTCAATTAGTGATTGCCAAATGAGATTCGTTTCCATGCTGAGTGATGGTGACTCAAAAACTTTTCAATTTTTGTCGGACAATAAAATATATGGTTCTGATATAAAAATCGAAATGGAAGAGTGCCTGAATCATATTGCAAAGAGGCTAGGCACATCGTTACGCAACAAAGTGAAAGAATGGAAGGTGAAAAAAGTGACTCTTGGTGGGCGTAAGTAGGGAAGCCTTACAGATAAAAACATCACTAAGTTGCAAAATTACTATAGAAAGGCAATAAAAGATAATGTTCCCGATACCAATAAAATGAAAACTGCCATATAGGCCAGCCTGATGCATTGCTCGTCAACTGACAAAAAGCCTATGCATGGCAAGTGTTCTGAAGGGGAATCATCGTGGTGTTTCTATAAAAGAGCTATAGCCAAAGGTGAAACCCCAGGGTCACACAGTTCCATCAAAACTTACTTGTCGGCACAAGTAGTGGAGAAAATTATGCCCGTTTATCAACGTTTAGCTTCAGACACCATTCTTGAAAGATGCGTAGCCGGCAAGATGCAAAATTCCAATGAAAGTCTGCATAGCTGTATTTGGCGAAAATGTCCAAAAGAGGTATTCGTCTCCAAAAGGAGGCTGGAAATAGCAGTAAAAGATGCCATCGAAAAGCACAATTTGGGCTATGTGAAATCTCTTGAATCGAAAGAAGACTCGTGCCTAAATGACAGTTTTTCTTTGACTATTGCTGAAAGACAAGATAAACGACGCATTTCTCAAAATATTTCCTCAAAACAAAAGAAAAGGAAAAGAAATACCACCAATACAGATGCAGCCTATAGTGTGCCGGTGCTTTTTAAATTTTTTTTTTTATCAGACTTAGCAAACAGTTTTCTTGTTATGTGCAGTTGAATTTGTTATTTTTTTAAATTTTTGTAATTTAATCGTATTGAAATACTTTATTTTTACTCATTGTGATTAATGAAATATATAATATATTATCTGGTTGATGAAATAATAATGAAATTCATTCTGCTAATTTATATTAGAATGTTCTTGCTTACTTCAATTTTTATCACTGTATATATTACGTGTCAATGTGACTGTTACAATAAATATTGCAGAATATTATATATATATATATATATTCTGCATCTATCTTATATTTGTATGATATTAGTGTTTTTCAAATTTATATTGATGTCTTTAATTGTTTTTTAAAAAAAATTAAGTTATTTTCCTTTAGAATAAAAATAGCTGTTTTTCTAAAAATCAATTTTCCTCGAAAATGTTAAATTTTTGTAATTTAATCGTATCGAAATACTTTATTTTTACTCATTGTGATTAATGAAATGTATAATATACTATGTGGTTGAGATGAAACAATAATGAAATACATTCTGCTAATTTACTTCAGATATTATAAGTTCCAGCTTACTTCAATTTTTATCACTTTATATACCACGTGTCAATGTGACTGTTACAATAAATATTGCAGAATCTTATATATACATTCTGCATCTATCTTATATTTATATATTAGTGTTTTTCAATTTCAAATTTACATTTATATCCTTAATTTTTTTTAAAAAAAACTAAGCTAATTTCCCTTAAAATAAAAAAAAGCTGTTTTTCTCAGAATCAAAAATTTGCCTCGAAACCAACATTCAAAATGTTTCATGCGTTGCAATTTTTGTCGAATTATAACAAAGCTTTCCAAAAGTGTTCATCTAATGTATAGTCATAAATTCTTGGATGCATTGTAGTAATAGGGTGAAAGAAGAAATTAAAGTTTTTTATGTAGGAAATCATTAAAATTCTTGAAATTTTCATATAAAAATTTGCGTTTACCCATATTTTGTAAATTATCATATAAAACATTACATTGCATGCATACATTTGTAAAGAATTGCTTAAAGAAGTTAAATAAGTTGAAAATATGAAATTAAAAAAAAAATCAAAATGCATGGAACGTTTTGAAATTTTTAAATTTTCGTTAAATTTTTTTTTAAATTTTAAATTTCTTAAAAACTACTCATTTTTTTCTCACCAAATTTTTTATATGGTTTTAGTTCTAAGTTACATACACCCAGTAAAAATTTGGGGCATGTTTGTAAAAAATTTTAAAAAAATTTTTACTGTCCACTGTAGCCTTAACTGCAAGACGTAAATTTTTTTAATCCAAAGCGCAGTATGGGCTTTCTCCATACGATGTGACGGCCAAAAATAAGTAATTTACTTTTATCACTGAGAATAATTTTCTTTCAAAAGTTATATATCTTCAGTTGCTGAGCTTTTGCGAACTCTTTTCAGATATTGTAATCTGATGACGGATTCGACTGTGACACCCAGCTAGAGTCTACTTGCATTTCTGCCTATGATTTGAGAAGTTTCTGCAGCACTTAAGGATCAATCTCGATTTCTTTCAGAATTTTCCCTTTTCAGAATATCTTTCTTTCCTTTTCCACTTTTATTTTCAATCAATACATTTTTTTAAAAGTTTATAATGATTCTCTTGTCAACAATTTCAGCTATTTCACGATGTTTTTTCTTTTTTGTAAATAATCTTGATACGAATTTCTTGTATACAATTGAACCTGTTTTGTTTGGTAGATAGGGACCGCATAAAAAAAAACGCACCAAAAAAAATTCAAAAATTTCATAAATTCTTACATAAAGCAAACTAATTCGTGGAAATACTACAAAAAACTTTTTTTATACGGTGGGGAGGGACCACATAAAAAAGTCGCATTTATAAAATGTCAATTATTTACGAAATTTATGTAAGAGTACCTCCAAAACAAAATAAATAAACTATTACACAGGCAAAATTTTAAAAACATATAGTTTCTCATTGTATATACAGATAAGTTTTCAAAATGCACATACATAATTCATTGCTATTCAACGTAATCCAAAGTCCTGTGATGAATAAGTTCAAAATCGCTTTCGTCACTTGAAGGTACAATTTCAATTGATTTATTTTTTGGCAACATAAAGTAAAAGATAAGTTTTTGTGACGAAGGTCAGGTGGTCAGTTGCTTGTAAATGTCACGATAACCAGATGTATATGTTTGAGAGGGTGTATTATAATATTGGAATTTTATACTCATTTCTTAATTGGTATCTATTTTAAGAAAATGCTTATCCAATTTGTTGGAAAGCTGGATCTTTGCATATTTTTATCCACTCTCAAAGAATCCGGTTCTTGTCCGTCTTCATAATTTATGAAATTATTGATAATGTCATTTTCATTGAAAGTTTCGTCTTCAACCAAGCGCGGGCTGCTGGAGCGTTGAGAGAAAGCAACTGAATGCGCATTGTCGGGAAACTGTTTATAACAAATGAACAGATCGTCTTGAAGTGTCTACATTTCAGTGGCGTAACGTACACCCCGCATCACGGAGGGGGCAGGACTTTAGGGGCTCAAGGCCTGACTTACGCTAAATACGTATTTACCCAATTTATAAAATATTAAAGGCAAAACCTAACTTTCGGGGGAGGGTCCTAACATTCTCCCTTACACCACTGGTAAATAGATAGAAAACATTACAGTGGCGCCAAAGCCATTGAAATTCGTACAGCGCATAAAAAAATCGCACAAAAATAAAATCGCATAAAAAAAGACCGCACAAAAACAGGTTCTACTATAAATACTAGTTTCTCTTCGTGGAGCCATTTTCCAATTAAAAATTTATAGGTTTAAGGTCATCTAACAAACTTCATCACACAAAAATGATCGTTGAAACGGTTAAACACGGCTACACACAAAGATTAAAACAGCAGTCAAGTAGAAAGTATTTAGGGGTAGTTGTATATATTTTTGATAAATGTATTCTCTCAATTTTTTGAGGCAAAAATTTGCATATGTGTATTTAAAATACTTCTGAAATTTTTCAATTTAGAGGTTTTTTTGTTGATTGTTCCTTAATTTTACTTTAAATTAAATCATTTGCTATGTGGTAGAAATAAAAATATGGTTGCACTTCTCGGTATTTATATTGAAAGTCAAATGAATAAAGTATATGTAGGTCTCAATTGCTTAGGCCAATGATTCCCAAAGTGGTCTACATTGACCCCCAGGGGTCTACGTCAGCAGGAAAAAAAATTGGGGGTCCATGAAGTGTAAATTGGGGTCTAGGATTGTGACTCTCATATAACCCTTTCATTAGCTTGATTTTAACTTTTAATGAATGGAATAAATATTCCACATACACAGGGGTGTTACTTATTTACGTAATATTTTATTATAATATAAACACATCTATCTCGAATTTTGGAACATCGTGAGAAAGTTTTTAGTTGCTTTTCCTCGTGAATAGGAATTTCAGAGCGGTTGCCAATCTTCATAACGAAAAAAAAAAAGGATGGACACTACAAATAGAGGAGATTTAGGATTCATCCTAACAAAATTGCTGCCATATATTGAAAATTTATTAAAAAGTATCCTATTCATACCTCGCATTAAAACCATTTGTTTGTTGCTCAGTTATTTTATGTGTAACAGGTACTGAATTTTAATTTAATTAATAAATGTTTAAAATTAAGATGTGTGTGTGTTAGTTTTCTTAAATTTTTCACACTACAGTTAAAAATCTTTTAAAATTAGTAGCTCTGTACTAGCTATCAAAAACACATTTATATAAATTGACGAATTTGCATAAATTCAACATTAAGTATGCAGGGGTCTACCCGAAACCGGAAAACATGGCAAGGGGTCTATGAGACAAAAAAGTTTGGGAAACTCTGGTCTAATAGTTCCGGAGATTTCGTGATGAAGGAATGTGTGAATCACTTATATTCACTTATCAGTACACTTGTGACGGGTCTTTACGTGACCTTCGCCAACTAATCCTCTTGGGGAATCTTTGGGCTAGCATTCGCGTTTAATTCACAGCCATCCCTCTCAAGAAGAAACCCTGATATGCAAATGAGTTAGAGCATATAAAGATAAGAGTTTGGTAATTGTAGGGCAGAAGGAGCGGAACATCTAAATGCAGCGTTACTAAGGTGAGATTTAGGATTTACGCAACTTGACTTAAGGACGGAGTTTTGCTACTATACTAAACTAGTGGATTAGGAATTGATAGGTTAGGATTGATTAAGGTTAAACTGATCTCATTGCGTGCGCACTTAGGATTGTTGCTTTCGTTATATCACTCCTAGGGCTTCCTTTTGTGGTTTACTTTGTGGTTGATTAGTGTGACTGAATAGTAATAATAAGTTAGATTTATCATAGAAATTTCTGGTCATGCTTTGTTCCCTCCAACAACTTTGGGTAGGCAGGACAATGAGGAAGCGACTTCAGGGGGAAGTCACTTACACACTTACAGTAAGACCCCGCTTAACGCTGTTTCGCTTAGCGCTGTTTCGATTTAGCGCTCTTTTATTTTAATTGTGGGATTCCCCAAAATTGCACGCAGCATTAGGCTTCCCGA
>BMAV01009984.1:105609-116263 GCA_019973955.1 Trichonephila inaurata madagascariensis
TTTTTTTTTTTTTTTTTTTTTTTTCGTAAATTTTGTATTATGTATTTTTTGTTTATTGTATTATTTTTTGTATATATTTTTGTTTATTATTTGTATTATTTTTGTATATATTTATTTTTTCTATATAGTAATTATATGGTTTTTCTGTTTGTACTTGTTTTGTGTTTGAGGTATATAATAAATATATACCGCCTAAATGTTTTTGTAATTTCTTTCGTTTATAATGATTCTGTCAATCTTAAGATAATTCCGCCGGGGGGGGGAAAGAAAAACTTTTGAAAAGTCACGAAGTGCTTTTCCTATGGTTTAAATTCAGATCTTTTGAGTCTTACTGAAATACGCAATTTATTGAAGTAAAGGGTGATTCGTGCTTCTTTTCTAATGTATGGAAGTTGTTTCGATTTATTTTTCAAAAATATTTATACATTTGAGAGTTAATGTAACAAAATTTTTGGTCTCTCAAAAAAATTCACTAAATCAAAAATACAACAAAGAGAGATAGAAGTTACAAGCCATCCAATTTTTATCGAACATATTCGATTTTTTCGTATATTTCCATCCTTTTCCACAACACATATCGTCTTTATATAAATGTTTCTCCTACGAGACACACTCAGTTGGCCTTATTCGTAATTTGTCTTTGGCGAAAATTTCATTTCAAAATTTCTTGGACTAATGAAAGCCAATTTCATATTAAATTAATAAATGTGTGTGGATTTAAACTTTTATTTTAACATTCGAAAGTTCGGGATTTCGATACCTTTAAGCGTCGTCCACCGGTGTCATTTCGAACCGCGATGTAAAATAACTGTTTGAACCAAATAATTGCAGGACTACTGTTCAATAGAGTTTAGTTTTACGACTTTTTACTATCATTTTCTGTAGCTCTGTTCTAGCTATCAAAAACACATTTGAATTGACGAATTTGCATAAATTCAGCATTAAGTATGAAGGGGTCTATCCCAAACCGGAAAACATGGCAAGAGGTCTATGAGATAAAAAAAGTTTGGGAAACTGGTTTAGGCCATTGTATGTAAGGGATAAAAGCGATTCACTCACACACTTGTCACGAAATTTCCACAACTTTTAGATCTACAGATATGAAATTTGATAAGCATGTTTCTTTTGCTGAGTGGAGATCCGCTAAGAAAATGGTTTTAAAAAAATTGACTTCTAAGGGGTTTGCGAGGGAATAAAAAGGGTGTTATAGATAAATACATTCCAGACAAAGTTTGTTTCTTTTGTTGAGTAGATTCTCTAAGATCGTGTTTTGTGGATTTGCCCTCACGCGTTGGACCCGGGGGGGGGATAGTTAAAGAAAATTCCAGATTTTGAACAGTTGGATTTACAGACTTGAAATTTGGTAAACATATTTATTTTGTTGAGTAGAAATCTACTAAAAATGGGTTTTACGGAAATCATCTTTGGAGGGCGGATTTCAGGAGAGTAAATTATTCTACTTCAATTTTAGGAAAAAAAAATCCGAGTCTTTATTAAATAAAAGGGGAAGTCTATAAGAATATTAAAACCGAACGCATAATGCAAGGACTTAGATATCAATAATTTTTATGCGCAGTATAATATCATGAAATACCTATGGCTAGTATTATTATATATAATAAAATATTGCACATATTATATATGTAATTTGATTTCTTTTTTATTAAAATAGCACTTATATACCCAATTATTTTTTTATTAAGTTCCCAACTATGTTGTACTTCTGAAAATCTTAGTTCCTGTAGATCCCAATTCAGGAGACGTGTGTAACTTTGGAAACAAGTCACCCCCTAACTACCGAAAACTGTCAAATGAAAGTTATTTTCTTCGGAGGTGTTTGCAAAAGTGTCAGGAATGTGTCTATCCCCTTCGGAAGAGAAACAAAACAGTCGGAGGGATGACGATTATCTCCATCGACATGTGTCTTCGGAAGTTGGGGGTGGAAAAGAGGGGTGGTCGTCTACAGTTTTGTTTGTCCTCTTGCGGGAGATGAAACGGAGGACGTAATTGCCGCTGCGGTTCTCATCTTCTTCGATTCTCGGAGAAAAGCAATAATTGTCTCGTGTTTGCTTCTTTTTCCTTCTTTTCTCTCGTCTCTTTGTTTCGCTTCTTATATTGGAGACCTTTTGGCTCGAATGTAATCACGAACGATCGATTCTATAAGAAAAAAAGAAGACTCGGGATGATTCGAATTAATGTTGCTCTAGGACTGTGATCAGATGATGAGGTTGACACCTGAGATGGCCCTTCACTACTTAACTGTTACACTTAATAATGAAAAAAATAAGATTTAAAGAAAAATATTTAATTTAATCCTCTCCTCCCTATCCCTATTATAGGTGGTAGTCGAATGGTCAGTCTCGAGCTCGTGGTCGTCGAGTCAGTGCTAATGAAGACCGGCCATTTAGAGGGGCTAATGTAATGTATGTTAAATCTCTTCGTTACTTGAACGTGGTCCATCGCCGTGTTGTTTCATAGTGTGACCTAAATTGAAGTATAATTCCGTTGGACTAGAGAGGCTAGGGGGATTCATTGCACTTTAAATCAATATCTGTATTGGCGAGGTTCATGCTAAATTTGGTGATAGCGGCAATCAAGGGGTCTCGGACCTGTCACCAGTGTTGTCTCGATTCGAGATTTTATGCCACTAAAGACCCGCCGTGTAAAGGAGCTGATGAACATTGCATACGTAGAGAATCAAAGCTCTCATGTTCGGTGCAGAGAGAAAGTTCTTAGAGTGGAATGCAAGCTCAGATATTGTCCTCGTCACTTCCTCAAGGTTCAATAGATTGAGGCGCGTCACCAACAGCCTTAGCATACCCCTTCAAAGTGTGTGCGATGTTAATGAAACAATAAATCTAATAATTTCCAACCTCATTCAAGCGAGGAGGACACTATTTGAGCCTATTTCCCAAACTTCCACATTACGTCAAAACATGAGGACATTAAATCTCCACATATGAAATGTTCATCTGTTCTAAGTGCGGATTTTCAGTGACACCGGAGAGCTGAAACGTCCTCCCGTTGGTGTGGTGTGGTAGTTAGGAGAGGGGGGTGCCAGCTCAGGTGTCGTCCACGTCACTTGACCATGGTTCAAAATTACGTGGTCCGTCGCCAAAAGCCCTCGTGTAGCTGAACAGTGCGACGTTAATATTCACTCACTCACTCACTCACTCACTCACTCAGTGACACCGGCCATTATATAAAGTGGGTGA
The DNA here is from genome assembly GCA_019973955.1 of Trichonephila inaurata madagascariensis. NCBI lineage: Eukaryota > Metazoa > Arthropoda > Arachnida > Araneae > Nephilidae > Trichonephila > Trichonephila inaurata. Next base: position 108,825 of record BMAV01009984.1, read on the forward strand.
TAAATTCACTTTGTGACCACTTGTCTACAGCGGATATGAGGTTAGTATAGATGGTACAACTCATTATATTCTGAAGCTTCATTAGATGATGAGGATGAGACATCCGAGTAAGCTTGTGATTCTTCAGAACAACATTACGATAAAAAAGTATCAGAAGTGTTCTCATTTTCTTCATGTTGTTAATCAGGCTGATTCTTGGCAGTATGTATAGAAATTAGGATCACATTTTTGTCTTAAACAATTTAATTCTAGAAATTTTGAATTTTTATTCAAGATATAAGCAAAATACTTCATTAACATTTTCTGCCTCCTTACTCGTTCATGAAAAAGAAATGCGACATAATTTACATGTTTTCTAATAGAATAAACTTTTACTTTCTTTTTTTTTTTTTAGGGAAAAGAAAAGTTGTTTATAATTTCGAATTACTTTCAATATTTTTAGTACACTTCATTAACAAAATATAGCAATGGTTACCGAGTATATTCTGGTGCCTTTTGATATTTGTGGTTGTGATGAATGAGTGACTGAATATTAACGTAGCTACACGACGGGTTTTGGCGACGGACCTCGTAATTTTGAACTATGAACAAGTGACGAGGATGACACCTGAGGTGGGACCCACTCTCCTAACTACCACACCACACCAACGAGAGGACGTTTGAGCTCTTGACATTTAACGTGCATCGCTCCCCTACACGGCGGGTCTTTAGTGTACTTGGCTCGAACTCGTGACTTGCCAGCTCCGATTCGATACCTTGACCACCTGGCTATCATGGCTACTTGTGGTCATGATAACCTAGTGGTCAAGGTCATGGACTCGTGCGGCCGGCGTGTCATCAGTTCGAGCCAAGAATCGTTGAAGACCCACCGGGCAGAGGAGGCTGATTCACGTTAAATATGCCAAAGCTCAAACGTCCTCACGTTGGTGTGGTGCTTCCGAAAGGGGGAAGACCAGTTCAGGTGTCGGCCTCGTCACTTGACCATAGTTCAAAATTACGAGGTCCTACGCCAAAAGCCCGCGACGTTAATATTCCCTCACTCACTCCCTTGCCCGGTGATATTTTGGTAAAACCCTTATATATTTGAGTTCTATTTTAATCATGTATAGAAGAGCTGCTTCACCATAAAGCCATACGGCGCTCAAGGATAGTGAATATGGAGAGTGGGGTGCAGCTCAGTTGGCGAACCTTGTTATTTAAACGGGCTTTTAAATGCGATAAATATTAGCTGCCGTTAGCGGACTTTAGTGCCAACCGAAATTGTCTTAATGTACAGCAATTATTCCCCGAAATTGCAAAACTTTCAACACACAAGCAATATAATTTTTTTCCTTGCATGATTTTCTTTTTAATCCAACTCTAATGAAGAACGCATAATTCTGTTTATTCAGATAAGGGAAAATCTGTTTAACAGAGATATCGAAAGAAAGTTACGGAAACGGAAGTTAATAGAAGAATTATCTTTCCACTAAGAAACAATTTTTAATAGCACGTATGGCGGGTTATTTATACGCGATATTTCGCAAACTTTAACTGGGAAATATCTTAACACGCGGTATACAACATTTTAAATGAATTTTATTCCTTCTGCATTAAATTAAAAATTTGTACTTTTTAAAAATTCCTCTGAAAGTTTTAAGATGGAATGTGAAATTTGCGAAATAATTTTTTTTAAACATTTGTTGACTAATGATAAATTAATGATTTAATAGTTATTCCTTCTTTAATTTAATGATTAAACGTTTTTAGGTTAAGAAACCCAAACATTACAACCGTAATATTTATCCCGATTGACTAATGTTATGTGTTGGAGATCAAAAACGCCTGAAAAGATTGCAATTAAGCAACTTTATTTTTTAATCGATTCCTTCTATTTTGAATTCTCTTTTTATTAATGACGCACTCTAAGGTAAAGGCAGGACTATTGGTGACAAGGACGCCTGAGGAGGCATTCCTCTTCAAACATCCACACCAAGTCAATGAGTGAGCCTCCACATATTAAGTCCCTTTGCACAGCTGATCTTCAGTGGGATCCACGACTCAATGACCGCCTGGCTACTGCCGTTACAAGATTCATTGAAAACGTTTCTTTAATAATTTTCTGTTTGCAAACACAACGTGACTTCCTGTGAAACCTTAAGAAAAAGTATATAAGAGAAACATGAAGTCATAAAAATCAATATTTTTTTAACCTCAAATTTAAATCTTTAGCTATTTTTATAAATTTATTTAAGTATGATTGTATAAATGACAGAGAAACAGCTTCATTAAAAATCCTATTAAAAACTTCATTTTGCCGTAAAGTGAGTTTATCGTTAAGAAAACTCAAGACCTTTATCAGAATTTTTGAACCAAAAAATCCCTGAAAAATACACTTGCCTCCGAAAGTCTGCGTGCAGTCAATCCTCTTCCGTGTTGATGCAAAGATTGGATTAATGGAGTGTTTCTGAATCAATAGAAATTTTATTGATTCCTTTAATGTCGTAAATTCAAATTGCATAAGAAACAGTCACGTAGTCATAGCATAAAATAATTTAAATATTTATAACTAGAGAACTTTACAAATATCGTGTGTGTCAAAAGTCTGGGTACACCGGAAAAAGCCCTTACGATAATGGATTGTAACTAAAAGTGAGTACTTTTTAAGCTATTCCGTTCCTTATATAACCTCTTTCTCAACGTGTTTGTGTGGCAGGGATTCAACTAGTTTAGTTGTCTGTTCTGTAGTCATTTTGTTCCATTGTTCTACTATGACAGATTTGAGCTTTCCTTGGATATTACGTGTTCCCTGATTAACCACTCGAGTAAATTCCACAAATGCTCTATTGTGCTTAGTTCTGGGGACTAGGATGGCTTTCAGAATTGGTTTAGAACAGCTATGACTTCCCATAATGTAGGCATTTTGCTTGGTATCGTTGTTCTGCTGAAAGTAAAAATCACCACTCACCGCAAATTTCTCGGCCCTTGGCACGATATTTTATTTCTATATATACTCAAGTAATCCAAATTTGTTCAAGATTAATTCAATAAATTCCAGATTATCAACCAAAAGTCTTTCCTTTGCACCCCCAAATCTTTAAGCCATGTCTGATAGTCAGGAAAAGATTCTCTTTCTTGAGACCTGTGCAGGAATCTTTGCTGAAATTTTTGTCCTTTGATACCGAAATATAAAATTACTTTCAACTGAATATATTGCATTTTTTTCAAACATTATGTGTCCTATATAGAATTTTTTAGCAAAAGTATTTCTCCTTACTCTGTTCACTCGAAAGACGAATGGCTTCTTCAGTGAAACTCGACCATGATAGTCATCCTTTTTCAGTTCTCTTCAATTTGTGTTTAAAATATCTCAGCAACACTTATAGCTATTTGTGAAGTTCATGGTATTATATTTATTTTTACAGAGCGTATTACAAAGCTAAATTTTCGAGGTGACACTGCAAACGGGCGGCCGGATCTTGACTTGGCGTTAAAAGTTCAGTTGATTTGTAGTTTATGAACACTTTTTGAATCAATTAATGTCTCCTATTAACAGTTTCAACAATTGATTTTAAAAATTTCCCTCCTTTTTTAAATATATTTTCAGTAATACTTCGATCTCTTGTCTGTTACCTAACATGGATTCACACAAGCATTCAAATCTCAAATTCCAAATAAATCATTATAGGAGCTTATAATTAATTAAAAACACGGTGTTATTTTCTCTCAGTAAAAGGTCTTTAAAAGCTCTATTTTGTTTGTTTATGCAGACTTTTGGCGAGGGTGGTTGGTGATTTTTTGGTTGTCATTCTTTTTTTTTTAATGTTCGTGGATTTTGTTGTTTAAATAAGGACATTTTGGTATGTGTTCTCAAACGAGATTTCAATCGTAATTTTAGCATGAACAGGTGAGACTATTGCCTGTAAGGTGACATTCGGAGGCAAGTGTATAGAATACATTCCATAAAGATGATGTGAACCAAAACTCTTGGTGCTTTTGTTTTCTTTGTTTTAAGTAACAGTTTGCTAATGCTTTTCGTTAGATGAAAATCTAAAATCACGAACAGATACAAGTCAAAACACGCCGATATGGTGTCGAAAATTGCATGTGGTACTATTATACTGTGAAAAAAGTACGTAATAATCTAAAGACAAAGAAAAAGGAAATACCTTGAAACGATTACTTTGATCGCAATCCACACACACAATTCGCAGCATAGGGAAGTATCAATAATGAAACCATTTCGTTGTACTTTTTGGGAGTCAAAATCTCATCCTTAATAAAAGCTGTTGACATGTCAGAAAACTAAAAACATCATTCAAAACAGGGTTTGATCTTATTTTATACCATCCTTTTATTTGCCGTTAACATAACGAATTATAGTTGAGATATTTTGGGAAGAATTTCAATACTAAAAAATGAGCTGTTGGTCCCTGAGAATGGAACTAAAGCAGGGTTTTATCTAAATAAAAACAAAGGATTAACTAAAAGAATTATTGAACCGTAGTATCGCCAATTGACATATTTCCTGCAACCGGTAAGTACTAGTGAATGAGTGAATCTTTTATTAACTAAGGCAATGCAAGGTCTATTGGCGACTAACTTTGTCATTTTGAACCTCGGTCAAGTGACGTGGGTGACGACTGAGTCGATACCCCTTTCAAAATTACCACACCGGACTAATGTAAGGACTTTGAGCCTGATTAGATTTAACGTGCATTCACCTCCCTCTATACGGTAAGTTTTTTAATGGCAGTAGGTCTCGAACTCATGACACAACAGCCAGGAGTTCATAACCCTGACCACTAGGTTACCGAGACCACCCAAAAAGTACCAAAAATAATCTATGTTTTGCTTATGGCTACAGATAGAATTACTGCGCCTGGTAAGGATTTTCATAAAAAGGATTGCTAATGAAGGGCATTTTAACATTTGTTCCACTGCACAGAAAGTAAAATCCAGTTAAACATCAAAATGAAAAGATCTGTCAAATCTTATTTTATTTTTTATGTGTAAGATCTTTCCTCTCGCTTGCTGGATATTTGTTGGAGTGATTTCGTGAAAAGAGACGAATGTGTGTAACAGGAAGTGACGTAAGCGTGCGTTATTTGATTAGATCAATGAGAGCGCGTGGTGAGTGAATGTTGGGTTTATTGGCGCAAGAGCCAATCTTGGCTAAACTGCGCCAAACAATCGTTAAAATATTAAAAGTATAAAACCATTAAAAATCTGTAAAAAATACTAGTTATGTAGAAAAGGTAAAATCTCAAAATATATATAAAAGTAAAATTGGACAAATAAATAAACAAATGGATTGGTGGGGGAAATTTCCCACCAAGTTCGACAAGTATTAAGTAAAAATCATTTTCTGTTTTTCGTTGGTGTTATATAAAAGTAACATTCCTCTCCAATATTGTTTCCCGTCTTTTTCAACGAGAGCGGGATTCAGTTCAAGTTCCTCCTCCTCCACATCATACATTATCAAGTCTTCATCCTCTGTCGTATAATCTATAGTTGCAGATTTTCTGGGCTTATGTGGTGTCATTTTTATTTCGATTTCTGCTTTTTGTACTTTTGCGCGTTTTTTTCTATTTTTGAAATTATGTTTTATACTCTGAGGGATTTTAGAAGGTTCGCTATTGGATGTAGTAGCGGCCGAAAATGTTGAACTTCAGTTGACAGAGCGGCAAATTTATTAGAAGTTGTAAGAGGGTGGGTTTCAGTTTTTAAAGATTTAGCAGAAGTATTCAGGTCAGGGGAAGTAGTAGTAGCGTGAACGGGTATTGGTAACAAAGACCCACTTTGTATTGTTGGTATTATGTCAGATGTGGAAGGAAGTACATGTTTTTGAGTGGATGAAGATGACGTGGAGACTGTAGACGAGGTACTTGGTATCGGATTTGTAGAAGATACGGGTTTCAAACATTGTAAAGGTGGGCAGATTATGTTTGGGTAGTTGTGGATACAGTTGAGGGTTTAGTAGCCTGAGCATACGTTTGGGTTAACTGAGGAACTATTAATTTGTGTGCTTCAAAATAAGATATGTTTTTATTGGTTTTAATTTCTTGTATTTGTTTTTCAGTTTTCCATTTTGGGCAAAGTTTGGAATCGGCGGAATGAAGCTGTGAACAATTAATGCATTTTGGTTCTAGGGTACAATCTGTAGAAGAATGCCCTACAGATGCACACCTAGAGCATGTTAGTTGTCCGCGGCAGGAAGTTTGAGTGTCCCAACCTCTGGCTCTTAAAACAGCGCAGAGGATTCGGAATGTATGGGCGAATTTTGCAACTAAGGTAACCGGCTTTTATAGTGGTCGGGAGCTTAGGGCTATTGAATGTCAAAATTATGTGTTTAGTTGTGGAATAATGGCAGCATCTTTTTTTAATGTAATTCTTCTGACCTGAACTACACCCTGGTCTGTAAATCCCTCAAGGATCTCAGCATCAGAAGTGCACAATAGGTCAGGTTCGGAAATGTGTGACACCTCGACAGGAATTTAAAGATTTATGAGGGGTAACTAGAAAGGGAGAGTCTAGAAATGTTTTTGCAGATAGATAAGATTTTGACTGAATGTTTGATTTTGTTTCTACAAGTAAATCATTTGATCGCATTTTTTTAACGGATTTTGGCTCGATTATAGCTTGAAGAGCTTTGAATATAGCAAAAGGGGATTTTTTAGACATTTCATTAATAGGCAGTGATAGTATAAAAAAAACGTGCAGTACTGGCAGTCTGTTCAATGTTAAGATTGGGTAAATTAAGGCCTTTACCCGGGCACAACAACATTGGATCCATAAAAACGCGTACACAACTTCGTTCTGGCGTGCCTCCACCCACCACGGAGTCCAACAAGGGAGGCAGTGTGCCGGTCATCTGGCCAAAAGCCAGGCACTGTGCTTACCTGGAGTACACCCAGAATATAATGCTACAGTCCAGGGCGATGATCCAACGGGTAAACCCGCCACCCCTTATCTGCAGCACTAACCCTACAGCAGTGTCTCTTCGGGGATACCGAAGAGAGGTACTACCAGCCGATTGACAGGAGCGGGCTCACTCCTGCCACCCGTCTACAGTGAAGCGTGGGCCAAAGGGAACGCAGAGGTATCCCTAGCCCACCAAACTTCTCCAGACATGCGGGTTGGGAAACCACAACGGTGTTAGTCGAAAACAAATAAAGCAACATAATCAAAGTATTTAAAGAAATATACGAAAAAGAAACTAAATAAACTCAATACAAAAGGTAAACCAAAATATGTTAATAAATAGTACAACGATTTAATCATGTACATTTTAAAAAACATTGGTCTGTGGTCTCGACGTGAAAAGAAGAAAAGGGAAATTTGAATGGCAAGAAGGAGGGCAGAAAATAGAGGACACTAGAGTACCCCGGGTTTGTGATACCCGTGTTTACCAAAGACAGTAAACCTCTTGGGAAAAAAAAAAAGATCACTAGGGTACC
>BMAV01009984.1:116363-140562 GCA_019973955.1 Trichonephila inaurata madagascariensis
AAAAAAAAAAAGATCACTAGGGTACCTCGGGATTCTGTGTGACACCCGTACTCACCTAAAGAAGGTGAGAGCGCGTGGTGGGGTACAGCTCTAGTAGCCATCAAGCACTCGAGCGCTTGACTCTAAATTCACAATCTATCTGTAAAATCTACCCCTTGATTGCAAAAATCTCTATATTAAAGCAGAGAAAATAAATTGCACTTATCTACACTCTAATCCTAAGTCCAGTTTTAACCAATATGCCGCGCCAATCTGGCCACATGCAGCTAAAATTCATATTAATCAAATTGAAGTTTCTCAAAGCATCATTCTCCGACAAATATTAAAAGTTCGATGGTTCATGAGGAATAAGGACCTCAGATCCGCGAGTAAAATGATGTCTTTCAGACAATTTATCAAAAGATTAGCAACTAACTTCTATAAAAAAATTGATAACTCTGATAATACTTCGATCTTGGATATTAAAAAATATATCCCTGATCCTAATTTTAACAGACCCAATAATATTCGTTCGGATCCTCTCTTCAATTAAAATTCTTAATTAAATTCATTTTTCACTCTTCTCACCCAACTTAAAAGCTTACTTTAACTCCTTACCCGAGCTTTCGTAGCCTAATGGTTATAGTATCTGACTTGAAATGAATCGCACCAGGTTCGATTCCCAGCGACTCGCTATTTTCAAATTTACTTTAAATCACTTTAATTTTCCCTGGAAAATTATTTATCTAGATCAAATTTAAATTTTCACGTTCTTTCCTATTTTTTCAAAATGTATTTTATTTTTATTAGCTTTTAAAAAAGCTGTTTTTCTGATTTCAAATCATTCAATGTTTCTCTCATTTCTACAATGACTGAGTTCTAAGCTGCATTCCCATTGGTCAGGCCTCACCTCGCCCACTCACTGATAGAAATTTGCTTTCATTCTCAGTGCTTGCACCGTTTTTGAAGATATTTTTCTAGCACTTAAAGCATTTTAGTAGTTTTAAATTTTAATTTACTCTCATAATTATATTTTACTTTTTAGGAATTTTTTTATTAACAAATGGCAAGAGTGAATTCGTCTCAGTCACTCAAAATCCTAAAGACAAGAGGTTATAGCTCGGAAGAACTAGATACTCTGGTCATCCACCCAATGATACTCTAAATCCACTTCGCACATACCAGCAAGTCTTAGACTTCACCCAGGATAAACTTGCGATCCTTACGCTCAATTGTTAAAGGGCTCACCAGACAGATTTCGACGACGTTATTTCATAAAAATGTTCGTTACTCATGTTGTCAGGGACATGGTTAGATAGTGACGAACGTGTTTCGATACCTAACTTCGATTGCTGAGTACAGTTTAAATGACCGGGTCAGAGAGCAGCTGATGTTGCGATCTATCGCAAACAGAAAAACTCGCATGTTGTTACTCCTCATATGAACATTACTTATCGTCAAACAATTGGACTGGGTATTGTTAGTAACGATATTGGGGGGGGGGGGGGCTTTAGGGCGGAAAGTTGTTTTTAAAAAAGACAAACAGTGATTTCGGTGGTCGTATACATTTCTTGAAATCAAACGGTACAAAAAATTAAAGATTTCCTGCATTTTGTACTTTTTATCAGATACCGCGAAGGTGGTTCTGCTCTTTCAAAGAAAACTATCACTCGCTTCCCGTGATTTTGAGGGGTGATTTTAACTTTAATTTCAGTTTGCCAAAATCTGAGCCACTCATAGCTTTTTTGAATGATGAACTCAAGCTCGAAATGAACACAAATCAAAATGTTTCGACAAGTAACAGTGGTAATGTTATTGGTGCTGTTTTTCAATGGTTTTTAAATACTTTGAAATCACAAGTATATGTGTCATATTTTAGTTATCATAAGTATCTTGTCTCCGCTCTTCCCCAAATTGATCAAGAATAATTATTTTTGATAAAAAAAAATTGCATTGCTCCTTGCGTTAATTAAATAAAATTTTCATTAAAGGTATAATTATTCGATAGAAAATTATTTCCAATCATACCCAATTCATTTTTTTCTGTGTATAAGTTACTATTGCGTATTTACTAAGATAACATGTCAGATGTTACACATCATATACGACTACTGTAAGGCTCGTTTCTTTTTCTTTTTCATAATCTTATTCACTCGTTATTTATAATACATTAGCTAATAATGCGCTCTATTCATGATTGTCACGTGATAAAGACAAAACACATTCTCTCCATTGAATTCAAAACAGACATCAAAATAATTGTGCTTGTTGTTCTAATTGCGAAACTTAGATAAAATTTTTCAAGTTTCATAATTGGGTAAAGATGCTCTGTTATAAAAAAAAGTCTTCGAAAGATTTAAAAATTGAAAAAAAAATCACGCATGTACTTTTAAATTAAATGTACTTATTCTGCCTATGTGTGTTATTATTAATAACAAAATTGTACTTTTTAAGAGAAAGTTTCTGACAAAATCAAAAGGTTGCAACAAGGACTGATTATCTGGAAACGTATCACGGAATTCACCATGGGACTATCACTTAACGTGAACTGATTGGATAAGTTATCATTATCATGTGTGACGTCATAGTCACATGAATTGAAAAACTTATTTCTTTATCGAAATCCAATGATTCAAATATTTTAAAACAAGCAAACTCTATATAAATCATTATGTTCTAAATAAGGTATTTAGGCTATGTTTCAATGTGAAAATGAGACAAACAAGTTGTAAGTCAACTTTGGTAAGAACTTAAATACAGAACAAACTAACCGTTCACAAGTATTTCTATGACCTCATTTATTCGAATTTCTATTTTTTATGTTGTTGTTACTTATCTACAGTAACAATCAGATCAAGGTGAATGACATTCATCGTTGCTAAGGGCTAGATTTTTACGCCAGTCGTTAGCCTTAGCTTTGAGTACCATGCAGGTGACAGTACGATTTTGCTCGATTCCACCCCAATTTTGAGGGTGGTCAGGAGTCTCCCACCTCTATTTTTTATATACCTGTAACAAATATTGAAGGGTGTGTAATTGCAAACGGGAATAAAAACTCCGAATAACTGACTCGAATGGGAATTCCTTCCGAGACAGATTGCCAATAGAGTCAAAGCAAGAGCAGATTCCTCAGAATGGAAGGTAGTCGAACCAAATCGCTTTGTAGCACAACAATGGTCACTGTTACCCAGATCACCACAGTATTGACCCAAAACATGAAACAAAGATGGCTGCAAATCTAAGTTTTTAGAGAGTTTTGACTCAGACTCGCACCAAAAAAGTACTAGTGATATATAATTGGCTCATTCATGAAATAGGCCCATCATATCAAGTGGCCTATTTGATAAACACATATCCAAAAAGATTCTTAGTACAAAAAGAAAAATGATACAAATTATAATATGAAATGAATCCGCGATCATTTAGGCAGCGACACTCTCCAATCAAAGTCTGAAAACTTTAAACATAAAATTTATTAACATACAAATAAATTCTTAAACTTATAAATATCCAATATTTAAAAACTCTGAAACATCTTAAGAAACAGTCCAAATTATAATCCTTAATTTTTTTAAGGAAAGAACTAATGCCATTGGAGAAAGGAACAAAAAAAAAAAAAATACATGTGGCATATTCGATAGCGGTATTAAACAGCATCACGGTCTGCTTATACTCCGATTGGTGGAAATTTCAAATGAGATCGACCAATGGAGGGAGGTTTATTTCCAACAGGAAAAACAAAATTCGCTCAGAAAGCCACTTGGCAAAACAACTTTTCTCTCTAAGAAGCAGTTGCCTGATCCTCATTATTTGATTGTGGTCTTCGACAATAATCCTTACTTTATTTCTCAATGCTACCTTAACTAGCAATCAATCAATCATCGACACGAAGGCTTAATTGGTAAGAACTTTTCACCTTCTGTTAATAAAGCAATGAAATTTTTTTTAACTGGAATATCTTATCATACACCAACAGGTGCCTATAGCGAAATAAGAGTTTGTCGTTAAATCGACTCGCGGAGAGATTTCGTTAAAAAATATTGCTCGACTAGAGGGCATCTTTGGTACTCTTCCGAATGCTGTGATAGCGATCATTGGTTCTAAGCTGTTGTTGGGGTGTTTGTGGAAATCCAGAAATTATGGTCGAGAGCTAATAGCCGGCGCTGTTCCAGTCGCGTTGTATATTTGAATTCTAATGCTATTAAAGACTCAACACGTTAGAAGGGCTGATACGTGTTAAATCTGTCTTCATGTAAGTGGGGTTTTGAAAGTTGGACAAAAGGGTGCCAACTCAGATGTCGCCCTCTCCTCTTGATTTTGGTTCAAAATCATGACGTTCTTTGTCAGTAGTCCTCATATTGTTTCTCTAGGCGCTGAGTTAACAAATAATTAATCAAAACTCTTGTTGGGTACCCTTTGAATGAAGAAAACCAATCATTTTTATGTATTTTAGATGGTAAAAATGCATCCTAAAAATCATATAGTAACAGCAAAATTATATTTTCTACTTTTGAAAATCTTTTTCTTTAAATGATTTTTGCCTCTGTTTTTACGATGTTTAAGAAATATTAAGAAATGCTTTGAAAAATCGGAGAAAAAAATGTAATTCTCAAATCTCATTAATGTATCTTTCTTATTGTTCGGTTCGAATGCACACATTTGAAATGGAAAGTAGAATTTTCGTAGAGCATCTCGTTTCCAGTGTTAGAAGGGCTGGTGTTTCATATGTATGATTTTTGATATCAGTCCTTACGGATTTCAGTCATAACCAAGTTTCATTTGGCATTACCTCAACTAACACGGAACTTTCGAATCGATAACCAATTATAAGTCGGATGGTTCAGGTGACAAATTTGGCAAACGGAAAAACTGAAGAAACAAACTAAAACGAGGAGTAATTTCTGCACATTGAAGAGCATCTTCTGTCCTTCACAGTAAGATATAGCTGATAAAAATAACTTCTGAAGGATTTTCTGATGTTTAACATCTCTCAATGGACTGATAATTGTTTGGTGAGTATTTATTTTTTTTACTTTTTATGAAGCAAAAAATAAATAAAATTGCTGATATTCCGGCCAAGGAAAAGAGAGTTGCATCGAATCCTATATTCTGATCTTTCTTCAAACGCATTCAAAATAATAAATAATACCATTATTTAAAATACAAAAGATAGACGATCCTAAGTAACTATACATAAATACAATCATTCAATGTCCAGAAAATTCCAAGAGAAATGTTATTTATACCTGTACAGAAACATCAAAGCTTGAAACATTTTACTTTACATCTTTGCTAATAACTTCCAACTGCTGAACATATTTTGATGATATGAAACTGTTTATCGTATGCATTTATAAAAAAAAAACAATTGCATATTTCTTGAGTTCCCTAGTTGAATATCATACCAGTCTTTGTAACTACTTGTTTTAAAAAAATGTTTCAAGCAATGTTTTCCACAAACAAGTTTTAGCCTCCAGTGGGCAGCAATGTTATATATGTACAGTAGAACCTGTTTTTGTGCTGTTCTTTTTTATGCGAACTTTTTTATACGGTCTATGAATTTCAACGGCTTTCGTGCCACTGTAATGATTTTTATCATTGTACCAGTGGTGTAGCAGAGAATGTTAGACCCCCCCTCGCAAAAAAAGTCAGGTTTTTTGAAATTAATATTTTATAAGTTAAGTAAATACGTACAAGGCGTCTGTCATGCCTGGGGCCCTCAAGAGTCCCGGGGGGGGGTTGCGGGGGTGTACGTTACGCCACTGCAATGCACTTATATACACTTCAAGACGCTCTCTTCATGGGTTATAAACAGTCTTTCGACAATGCACGTTCTATTGATTTCTCTCAACGCACTAACAACACGCACTTGATTTGAGACGAAACTTTCAATGACAGGCATTATCAATAATTTGATAGGTTATAAAGACGCACAAGAAGAACTGGATTCTTTGAAAGCAGGTAAAATATACGCAGGGATACAGCTTTCCAACAAATTGGGAAAGCATTTTCTTAAAATAGATACCAATTCCGAAAGGAGTATGAAATTTCAAAAAGAGCTTCGATCACGCATATCTGGTTATCGTGAAAATTACACACACAAGCAACCGACCTTCGTCACAAAAACATATCCCTTACTTTATGTGTTGCCAAAAAATAAATCAATTGAAATTGTATTCTCAAGTGATGAAAACGATTTTGAACTAATTCATCACAAGAAGATGAGCGCTTTGGATTACGATGAGTAGCAGTGAATTATTCATATGCATTTTGAAAACTTCTCCTTGTACAATGTTTTCATATGTAATTTAATTATTTATTTTGTCATGGAAGTACCTACTTTCTCCTAAATTTCGCAAATGATTGGCGATATTTTCTGAGTGTGACTTTTTTATGCGGTCCCTATCCACCGCATAAAACAAATTTTCTGTAGTATTTCGACGAATTTGTTTGTTATATGTAATAATTTATGAAACTTTCGAATATTTTTTACGCAGTTATTTTTATGCGGTCCCTATCTACCGCACAAAAACAGGTTCTACTGTATATATATCTTCGGCGCATGGTGTTGATGATGGAATACCACATGTTAAACTTCGGCAGCTGTTTTAGGGCAGGAGGATTACATCTGCCCATCTTCGGATCCCAAAACCTGCAATTTGCACACGTTACACGATTGGGACGAAGAGGAATTCCTCCTCGACTCAGTCGTTAAGGACTTTTATTCCTGTCTCTTATAGTTTTTGCGACCTGCGAAAGTGAGTGAGAATTTATTAACGTCGCATACACATTCACACTTTGGCGACGGATTTCGTAATTTTGAACTACTCTCAAGGGACAAATATAACATCTAAACTCTGGTACCCTCCTTTCCTGATTTCCACACCACATCGAGCTTAGTACTTTGAGCCTTTATAGATTTAACGTGCATCAGTCTCTACACGGTGAATCTTCAGTGGCCCTAGAGCTCAAACCGTGACTTGACAACGCCAGGTACAAATTCATGACTATTAACCCTTGGGTACTGGGGCTACGTGACCTGCAGAAGAAAGGATCGCACATACCCTCTTCCTGGAGAGGAAAGTCTTTTTGTTGTTGATGGATTTTCCACAGAGAGGGTTATTTTTCTTATCATTACTACCATTTATATTATTCTCAAGTAGGCTTAGTTTCGTTTGAAATGTTTTTCATTGACTTTAAAGGTAGTCTTTTGTTGAGATGGCAGGTCTAGTTGACGCGTGAGCTTTAGCCATTTTCATCACTTGTCGCGATTTATTAGAAAAACCTAAGATTGATCATGAAGTGCATAATCAACCATTAGTGGTAGACTTTGCTGCCATCTAGTGTACAATTTCCGAATTACGTTTCGGTGCAAACTGTTTACCTTGTTAATTTGAGTCACCAACCTGGTCATTCCCATTCACACCGTGCATGCAATAAATGGCTTAGGATCGACACCACTACAATCTCCCCATACGTAAACAAATGAAGAATATGTAATAATCGTTAAAAAAAACACGTCCACTGCACCCGCATCCAAAATGGATGTCTACACCATGTCAGTGGAGGGCTCTTCTGTTATCTGCCTCCTTCGGTAAGATGTAAACTGGTGGCCGCGGTAGCCGAGTGGTATCGTGGCTTGCCTAGTCACGAGCCCAGTACCACTAAAGACCCACCGTGTAGGGCAGCGATAGTGTCGAGAGCTGAAACATCCTCCCGTTGGTGTGGTGTGGTAGTTAGGAGAGAGGGGTGCCAGCTCAGGTGTCGTCCACGTCACTTGACCATGGTTCAAAATTAAGTGGTCCGTCGCCAAAAGCCCTCGTATAGCTGAACAGTGCGACATTAGAATATCAATCAAGATGTAAACTGAGGTACCAGAAGCCCATTGGAGAGCTCATGTGCAAATTGAGTAGCTGCAATTTCTTAATTACACCTTGCAGAAGTAGCGGTCGTCCTTGCTTGTAGAGAGTGTTTTCTCTCGCTCCAGTCTTTTAGAACTATAGTTCCAAAATCTGGAACCCACATTTTGAGACGAACCTCCACTTGAGATTGGTTTCCTCCCAAATGTGCTCCACTTAGCAATCCATCAACCGGATGTTGCCATTTTCTTGCAACAGTTTAAAAATAACTTCAGAAACACGAGCAAAATTTGAACTGCACAAATCAGTGTTTGTCTCCACACAGTTTTCTTAATTTGCTTAAATCAAAAGAATGATCAAATTTGAAAAAAGCGTATCTCTCTTCTTTGTTAACCAAAATTTTGATTGAAAATGATTCAATAGTTTTTGAAAGATTCCCGAAAACGTGTCTGTGTTCTCCGTACATATCCGAGTACAAACTGCATCAGAAATTTTAACGACGCACCTAACTATTTTTAAAATTAGTTTTCCTACTATTAGCTATCGATACACGCACCTTAATCATTACAAGGCCTGATGGAAAAGAAAAGTTTCGATAAAAACAACCATCGCGGCTTATTTTCGAAAATATGATTGTTCCAAAATTCTAGAGTAGAGGATTAATCGAAACGGAAAGTACGAACTCATGAAAAAGCTCAACCAATCACAGCAGACAGAAAATGAAGTCAATGCATTACATCAATTCGATGGCATCGAAGAAATATTTGGCCCATAACCTTCTCTAATAGATAGTTGTTAAAGGGGCGATCACTTTAGAAGGAGATATACGAATAAAGGAGTGATTTGGAGGAAGAACGTCGCTTTGTATGCAAATGAAATCGTTGAGTAGATTTAAAGGGGTAGACCCCATGTGCGGTGGAAGGGTTCGTTTGAGTCAAGAACTCGTTATTGGTTTCCGGAATGACGTTGGGGTCGTTGTGCCACCTGAAGAGTTCGCAAGATTCTTATCCGTTCAATGACTTTTAGAGAGCTGATCTTTTATTATGAATATCACGAAATTACATGAAAATGCAACGAGATTAAAATAGGGGAGAATTGCATGTTATTTTGTTACATACTTAAAATCTGCTGCAGAGAGTGCCTGTTGTCATTCACGAAGCTGATGATTGGTAGCGTGTTTAAATAGACTACCAATCAAAAAAGCGAGTTGAGATACTTTCTAAATTGATTCCATCGCCAAAACTAAGATTTCAAAGAAATTCCTAGACAGAGTTTTATCAGTCAAAAATGAAACAGGAATAAAACTGATGTAACAGAGTTTTGAAATTTATTTCAAGATACCACCATGTAGAAGGATTGATGTACGATAAATCGATCCTCCTATTGGCGTTGTTTAATTTGAGTTCATTTTTTAAATGTTGCACTAAAAGCTACATGAGAGCTATCGGTGACAAGCTCGTCTTTTTGAGCCTTGATTAAGAGATGAAAACAACATATGAGTGGATATCCTTATTTCTATGAAGACTGTGAGCCTCACGGAATTAAACGTGCAGAGTCTTTCTGTAGAGAGATTTTCAGTAGCACCAATACTCGAATCCACGACACGCCGGCCACCATAAATACTGCGGATTTAACTTGAATTTTCTCTTCTACGTGGGACGCATCCTTTTAGAGAAGCATGTAGATATTCTCTCATTATCCCTGTTGAGGTCCATCCCTAAAAGTCTCATTTTAGAACCAGCAAAATATTTCAAAAATAACTTCACCTATTCGTAATTTTATTTTATTTCCAGTGGGGCTGAGGATTGGTACATCCCCCGGCAACGAGGACACTTTTTAGTGCTGCACCATATAGATGGGTTAGCAATCACCCCAGGATGTAATCTTGACGCCCAGTTTCCTCCCTAGAGGGAAGCACCTAAGCTTTGACGATCTGGACTGGTACTAAGAATTTATTTTCCCAAGACAAACAGGGAACCCAGACACACTAGGGATTTGCACAATTATCAGACCCTCGATTTTCTGCATCATGAAAATCTACCGAATTGGACCGAGGTCGAACTCGCAGTCTTGGGCCAGCGATAAATCAACTACGCCACCCAGCTGGTATTTCTAATATAATATTGAAGAATGGTGTTAGCCCAGTATTTAGAGTGTATTGAGGTTAAGGGCCCTATCACCCTCACGGAAGAAGACAGTCGGGAGATACTTTTGAATAGAAATCTGATTCCCTTCACACGTGGTCAACTGACGCTCCCTCAAGTACTCGAAAACCATGTTCTCTTTTCCATTAAATGATTATGGAAGCTACGCTCTTTCAACTCTGCTACTTGTGTATTGAAAATGGAGAGAAAGTTTCTTCGAACTCTCAATCATTGTATAGATGAGTACAAGAGCTGCCTTTCAATCAACTTTGTGAGTTCGCGTTTGGAAGGAACTCCTCTTCATATTAGAGGAAAAAAAGTTGACTTGCATAAAGTTACCTAGTGTGAAATCGGTCAAAATATTAAAGTCGAACTGCAAATTCGAGTCCAGATTCCTATAGAAAATTTCACTGAGAATTTTAAAAAAGAATTCTGGATACTATGTAAGTAAACACCTGCGTCTAAAACGTTTGAATAAATAGCCTAGAAGCTAGTGGGTTTTCAATTCGAGACTCGTGTCAAAGGGATTTGAGAGGCCGCGGTAGCCTAGTGGTCAAGGTATCGGATCGTGGTTGGCATGTCATGAGTTAGAGTACAGTACCACTGAAGACCCGCCGTGTAGGGGCGCGATACACATTAAAGTTGTCGAGAGCACAAACGTCCTCCCGTGGTGTGGTGTGGTAGTTAGGAGAGGGGAACCAGCTCAGGTATCGTCCTCGTCACTTGACTGTGGTTCAAAATGACGAGGTCCGTCGCCAAATGTCTTCGTGTAGCAAAACAGTACAACGTTAACATTCACTCACTCACTCAGAGGGATTTGAAGAATAAAAGGTTACTTTTTAAAATAAATTGGATAGACCATAGAATACGGTATAGGTATTTGAAAATAAGATGTCAGTTGCGATATAGATTTCGTCAATGAAACAACAACCTTAAAATTATCCGGATTCAAATAACTAATTTAACTAAAATGAAATTTTTCGTTTAAAATCGATCTAAAATCTCTCTTCAAATTTCCCACTCTCTCTCCCCACTACGAAATGACCTTTCTCGAAAATTTCCAATTAGCTCCTTACACACAAAAAAAGTAACTTCTCAATTTCCTTCAGGTTGCGGACATTCTTGGGGACCCAGAATCCTCTTGTGTGAACCAAACGATTTCTTCGACCTCTGGAACGGAGGGGAGAGAATGGAAGGGGGCCAAAACGACACCTGCGTTTGATCTGGAGGGGGAAGGGAGAGGATTCGTTGATCAATCCATCCTATGTTTCTTCTCATTCTCTCTCTATCAGGAGATGGGGGAGCTGTAGCCTGCCCTGCATGCCAATACCGGGGTGTATCGAATTTGAGCCGAAAATATCGTTTGGCATTCCGGGCGGGTGTGCTGGTCGACGGAGGATTATAGGGAGGAGGTGCCACGTGAGAGGATTCAGAGAGGGATGGCCACGACGGATAGGGGATTTGCGACGGCTAACTTGATAAATGTTCGGGGATCCAAAGAATGATCAGAGTGGAACAGAAATATGATCCTCTTAAAAAAGAATGTTTAGAGGGTATCCGTGACACCGATAGAGTTTTGGATAGTTCAATTAAGAATATTGGATTTATATAAATTCTTCTTTCTGTAAAATTTTTATGGGTTCTCTTAGGCTGGTTCTTTGAGCGTGCAGTTTTCTTTGCGCAAAAGTTCGAAAGGAATATTGTAAATAAATGCAGTTGTTGGATTAATTTTATATTAATATTGCTTTTGAGAGACGTAAGGATTATTGGCAACGGATCTCGTAGTCTTAAACCAGGGTCAAAAACGTTTTTACGTGAAACTGGTAATTTTACTCCCCTAGATTTTAGAGATCGTTGTAGTCTAGTGGTCATGGGCACAAGCTCGTAGCCGGCGAGTCAGAAATTCGAGCCCTAGTGCCACTGAAGACCTGCCGTGTAAAGGGGTCGATGTACGTTAAATGAGTCTTGGCTCTAAGTCCTCCCGTTGGTGTGACATGATAGCTTATAAGAGAGGGGTACTATCTCAGGTGCGTCCTCGTCACTTGACAGTGGTTTAAAATTAGAAGATCCGTTCTCCCCTCGTGTTTCCTTATCGGCGACGTTAATACACGCACACTTACCCATAGATTTTAGAGACTGTTGTAGCCAAAATGGATGGTCACTATCTCACGGCCAGCTTTGCATCAGCTTATACCAAGGGTGTCCAACCCTGTTTCCTGGGGGCCGCATGGGGCCCTACTTAAATAATTTTGCGGCCTGCGAGATTCTTTACAACTTTGCAAAATTCGACTATTTTGTACTATATTTTCTGGTAAGCCTGTTTTCGGTTAATATTAAAGATTAGGATCCGAATTTGGAACATTTTTTCAGATATAAAAGAAATGAAACATTAATATGATATTCTGGCTTCACTATCCTTTAGAGAGCAGCATTTTTTATTATACTTCCCATTTTTAACCGAGTTGATTCATTTTTTCTGGTATAAATTGTGTTTCACATTTTTTATCCTATACCGTAATTTTAAATGGGATTTGTCTTGACGTATTAAAACAAAAAAGAAAGTATTCAAAAAATATTGAAATTTTTAAAAACACTATATTATTAATAGAGGTACGAGAAATAATATTGCAAATTTCCAAGAAAATTGGGTCATTTTTCTGTCTGAAAATGTGTTTCGCGTTTAGTTAAAGCTCTCGTACTTTTACCGAAGACAACCTTAAAGAGGGGTTTTTTTTTTTTGTAAAAAATAAATTTTATAACTGTTATTACTTTATCATATTGCTTCTGTTACTGCGAATCTCTTTTTTTTCTAAAGTGAAATTTATCAAACATAAATCGTGCTCAAACTTAACGCACGAAAATCTGCAACATCCATTACCATACGCAAATACACATGCATTGAGATCGACTTGCAAAATCTAAGTGAAAGATTTGAGAAACAGATATCTCTCACTAATTAAATAAATTAAACATTATTTAATCATTGTATTATTATTATATTATCTATGTTTGTATACATGAAAAACAATGAAAACAATATATCAGTCTGTTTTAAATGTTCACTCCAGCAAATGTTTGTAATGGATCCAAATCTAATATATATTTTTATATGCGGCCTACGGGATTGTTAAGTTCTTCCGAAGTGGCCCGCGAGATCATTTGGCTTAGCCACCCCTGGCCTAGACGAAAATTCTAATCCTGATAACACTCCCCTCCCCTGCAAAGAGATGGTCGGTCGAAGTTCAAAATGCTTATGTTCGTGTGTTGGAAAAGATTGGAGAGTGGGTGCCAATCCATTTGACGATATTTCAATATTCTGCATTCAAGAACTCTCTCTATTGTTTCTAATAACCAATCCATCCACTCTTGGCTTCTATCCCACTTTACGTGAGGATTCTGAAGATGTGATAACCAAGTGATCAGGATCGCCAACTCATAGCTGGAATCATGGGCTCAATTCGCCACTAAATATCCATCGTGTAGAAGCACGCTAATCTGTTCAGGCACAAAGTCCTAACATTGGTATGGAGTGGAAGTGTCATCCTCGTCACCTGCTCATGATTCAAAATTGCGAGGTTCATTGCCAATAACCCAAGTAAGCTTTGAATTGCGGCGTTAATAAAACAACCTATAAACAATCAAGTTCCAATGTGTGCAGAAGCTGGTTCAATTTCAATCTGTCGGGTGTCGAATTTTCGATGTTAATATTTCGTGCTGACCTCGTGACCTGACAACGGTTCGAAATTTCGTGACATATTGATTGGGATCTTTTGGTCAAGTAGGAACAGACAATAAGAATATTAATTATAGGAATCGGAACAAGGAGCTGCTACGCCAACGTTAGTACTTTGATAAATTTAGCGTGCAACAGCCCCCTTACGAAGTGGTATTGTCGAGTTCAACCCATTCACGACCACAACCACTCGGTGACCGTGGCTCGCATGAAATACAGTCGATGCAAATGTGGACTGATTATGAATTCTTCGCATTTATAAGAAACACTAGGAAATATTATACGAGGAGTTTTAAGAACTGTCAAGTGTCGAGGATCCATGCTTCCACGCCACGCAAAAGTGAGCTCTCAGATCCTAGATAAAATTCCCGTCAATCAGCCCCTCTACAAGGAAGACCCAATCGAGTAACACCAGAATTTGAACCCGTTAACTCTTCAGCAACAGAATCGACCTTAAGACTGTGACAGCTCGCCTGAGGGAGGGATTAAATATTAACGTCGCACTATTGAACCATTGTCAAGGGACGAGGACGACACCCCTTTCTCCTAACTACCACACCACACCAGCGGGAAGAAGTTTGAGCTTCGACATATTTAACGGGCATCGATCCCCTTCACGCGGCGGATCTTCGGCGGCTCGAACTCACGACAACCCAACCACGAGTCCGTTACCTTGACCACTAGGTTACCGCGGCCACTTTTCCACCCGTAATAGGGTATAACGAGAAATGACGTATCAATGAATTAACTGGAGTTAAATCAATGCATTGCAAAATTCTATTTGATACCTGCGCGCACACGATGAAGCTTTATAAAGTGAGTGAATAGCACTGTAAAGCAACACTAGGGCGGAACTCGTAAAGCGTCAAATGACGAGGACGATACCGAGCTGGGTCCCTCTTTCAAAACTATCGCACGATGACACCGGGTCGATAGACGATAGCCTTAATATTCTTTTTTATTTAAAATAATCATTTCCGTTTCAACTAAAGATAATTTTTATAAGTCAATCTTATTTATTTGAGCTTTGATTGTATGAGGCTAATACTAACCCAGCATTTTCTCGAACTGTGGGGCGTGCCCTCTAGGGGGGAGGGTAGTATGATAACCCTGCATGAGGAGTGTGTGAGCATATTGAAAAGTCCAAAACAAATAACTGTTTGAAAAAATTAGTGATTTATTGTGAAATGAAATGCAAAACAGAATACATTTTTAAATTATGAAAAATAACCTAATACTTATTCTGATACTTAGAGCTCTCGTACTTTTACCGAATACAGCCTTAACTAAACGCAAAGCACATTTTCAGACAGAAAAATGATCCAATTTCCATGGAAATTTGCAATATTATAACTCGTACCTCTGTTAACAATATAGTGTCTTTAAAAATTTCAAAATATTCCGTGAATACTTTCTTTTTTGTCTTAATACGTGAAGGCAAAGCCCATTTAACATTACGGTATAGGATAAAAAATGCGAAACACATTTTATACCAGAAAAAATGAATCAACTCTGTTAAAAATGGGAAGTATGATTAAAAAAAAATGCTGTTTTCTAAAGGATAGTGATAGTGAAGCCAGAATATCATATTAATGTTTCATTTCTTTTATATCTGAAAAAATGTTCCAAGTTCTGGTCCTATTCTTTAATATTAACCGAAAACAACCTTAAAAGTAACTTAAAATATTTATTACTTCAAATCAAATCAAACAAAATTTAGTACAATTCCTAATTTATAAGGCTTATAATTAAGGTCTTATTGAATTTTTTGCTTCAAAATGCATTATTACATTCAACACATTGTTAACATATATGGGGGGGGGGGGCCGGGGGATGGATGAAAAATATGATTGAAAATTGAGCCGTCAATATTGAAAGTTTGAGAAGCACACACAAAAAGCGCAGTTTTTTATCCGATGACGATATTTTGGTCAGATATTTGGCAAAGTTGGTTTTCTGAAATCCTCAAGGAGATCAGGGATGGCAGAAACGTTATATAGGAGTTCCTTTGACTGTTAAATGTTGAGCAGTGACAGATATCGTCCTCTTACGATGGATCAAATGAAAACCAGCAGCCACTGTCCCCTCTATAACTACAACACATTTAATCTTATTTAAACAAAGCTAGCCTTTTTTTAAAGATACGCAAAACCTTAAGGCCCAACAAAAGCAGACAAATGACAACAAAAGAGATTGAATATTATGCATTACTGAAGATCGGGTGATGACATTCCTGTCGCCGTTATCACAGTGTTCGCCCTTGACCTAGTTTGAAAGCCTGTTGTGACCGTCGTGTTACGTGGTTCTTTCGGGTGCGAGAAGAATGAAGCGAAGTGAAGAAGGACAGAGGGGGATCGATGTCAGGTGGCGTGCTGTTCGTCATGATTCATTGACTCGGGGATTCCCAGAAGGATATTAAGTCTCGTCCGCCCAATCAATAGGTCATTCTCCCTCAGTGCCATTCCTTTGGTCTGAGCATGTTTCCGCTCCAACTGGTTTGATTAACGTCACACTAGAGCTTAAAATAGGGTAAAATATCTTTTCTGTTGACCACAGACTGCTCCATGTTGATCTTTGAAACTGAATATTATTTCAAATAAAATATTTATTTGCATTCACACTGCGGATCGCTGCTTCATTCATTTAAATAAATGCTTTAGATCTTAAAAAGTACTTCTCCTATAACGGTTTGTTTTCTATTTGCGATATGGCAGGGGTTGTGGTCACAAATCCGTGGCCGGCGTGTAGCATCTTCGAGTTGTAGCACCACTGAAGACAGCCGTGTAGGCTGTCGAGCTCTAAATCCTCAGTTTGGTGTGGTGTGAAAGTTAGGAGAGAGGGGTGCCAGATCAAGTATCGTTCTTTGTTACTTGACCGAGGCTCAAAATGACGAGGTCAATCTCCAATAGCCTTCGCGTTGCTTTATAATATGGCGTTAATATAACTATCATTCACTCTCATTTAACGCGTGTAAGTGGTCAAGGTATCGGATCGTGGCTGGCCTTTTTAAGAGTTCGAGCCCAGTACCACTAAAGACCCGCCGTGTTGGGTAACAATGCACGTTAAATCTGTCGAGAGCTCAAACGTCCTCCCGTTGGTGTGTTGTGGTAATTAGGAGGGGGTGCCAGCTCTGGTGTCGTCCACGTCCCTTGACCAGGGTTCAAAATTACGTGGTCCATCGCCAAAAGCCTTCGTGTTGCTAAACAGTGCGACGTTAATATTCCCTCACTCACTCATTTTACGTTCTCAGTGACCAATGGTAAGTCAGATTTTACGCAAATCGCTAAATACGGTCTCAATAATTAAATAATCCATATAAAACTATATTTCTAGTGTGTATAACGCGTCCTTATATCTTTTCCTCAAAAAGAGTACATCTAAAACGGTGTGTGCTTAAGAAGCCACGTACATTTCTTCATGACTTCTGCTCCTTAATGGATGAGAAGTGGAGAAATAAATAGTTTATTTCACATTCTTGTTAATTTTATTTTCCTGCAGAATAAATTGTCTTAATGGGCTAAGTTCATGGCGGTCACGTGATCAAGACAATCACGTGTTCTCCATTTAATTCAAAACTGGATTTAGACTTGTTCTATTTATTGTAAAATTAAGATAAAATTTTAAATATGATAATTTGGTAAGGGTGTCCAAAAATTAAGATTCTAGTAAATATTTTTTTCAAAATTAAGATAATAATTCTACTCTACTCTTCATGAGTTTTTAAATCAAGTGCATTTTGATTGCGTAATTATTGCTTTTTTAAAAGAAACTATCTGTAAAAAGCAAAAGTTGGAAATAGCGAAGCCCATCAACTGATTGGTCGGAAAATAGTGATTACATTTATCAAATGACTTTGACGTCACATGAATCACTATATAACTAATTGTATTAAATGCCGATTTAAAATAAAAACATTTAAAAATTGACTTTGTTCTGCTTATTACAATTATTCAGCGGCCTTCTGACCCTGACCTGTGACTGTGGTAGCCGAGAAGTTAAGGTCACGACTTGAGAGTTCGCCCAGAAAAGATGTGTTGCGTAGAAAGGCTGATGCATATTCAATCTGTCGAGGCTCAGTTTAATTCTTTGTAATTATTTAACAGGCAGTGCTTCTTTAATGTCAGGGTAATTTTTTTTACAAAAAATTAGGTTGTTTTTGCTGTGTATCAGCAGATTTTCAGCGATAATTTGATTTATTATGCTTATAATCCAAAAACATTTGCTCACAAAAACGTTCATCCAAACCAACAACAAAATCGCGTAAATTTGGAAAATTATTTGTTGGTATAACTGTCTAAAATTCAGCATAATTCGGATCCATTGCAATTCAATGGGTGCGTGAATATTAACGTCGCATTATTCAGCTACTCGAGCGCTTTTGGCGACGGATCGGCCACGGTAGCCTATTGGTCAAGGTAACGGAATCGTGGCCGGCGTGTCATGCGTTTTAGCTAAGTACCGCTGAAAACCCACCGTGTAGGGGAGAGATGCACGTTAAAACTGTCGAGAGCTCAAACATGCTCCCGTTGGTGTGGTGTGGAATTTAGGAGAGAGGGTGACAGTTCAGGTGTCGTCCTCGTCACTTGACCATGGTTCAAAATGACGAGGTCCATCACCAAAAAGCCTCAAGCTGCTGAATAGTGTGACGCTAATATTTACTCACTCCCTTGGCGGCGAACCTCGTCATTTTGAACCATGGTCAAGTGACGAGGACGACACTTCAGCTGTCAACCTCTCTCCTTAATTCCCCACCACACCAACGGGAGGATGTTTGAGACTGGACATATTTAACGTGAATAGGTCCCTTCTGCATGGTGGCAACGACGGCCCCCATGATAGGACGGATACGAGTCCGATAACTTGACCACTAGGTTACCGTGGCCTTTCTTTGCAACACACAAGTTCCTTCTATTTACTTTTCAGTGTTGTAGGTCGAAAATTCCGATTTGGAGCAACAATTGACATCTTGTAAAGAGATTATTAGCAGAGCAGCATTTCTTTTATCATCTAATCTAGCACACATTGAATGATTATCACAAAAAGTGGATATTAAATTCCTCCTAGATTATTAACTTGGATGGAGAGTTCCTGCATTAATGTGCAAAGTGTTAATCTTTTTCTCGAAAATCGAGACAAAAAAAAATCAAAGATTTTTTTTACAAAAAAAAAACATATATATATATATATAATTCTTCTCTCCTATTGACATGGCAGCCATGGATGCGCCCAGGCTTTCCGAAGAACCCTCTCTCATTCCGATTTCTGTTTGGCGACAGTTCTCCAATTAGTTACTTTTAAAACTCAATTATGGTAGGAAACGTACAATTTTTCCTTGTAATTTAAAATTTAAATTATTTAAATGTCCCATAGTATCGGCAAAAGAAAATCTAAATCCCAAAGTCAATCTTCATTCTTGAACACCACAAACACTCACTGGGCAGTTCACATTGTTTTCTTCCACATATTTTAAAACACACCCCCTAGAAATTCCAAAATCTCACGAGTGCACTTCCTTTGGAAAGCCAGCGCAGACAACAGTGAGGGCGTATTTTCTACTTTAGGATTTTTTTATCATAATTCAATTAAATGTATTTAAAATGAATTTTGGTGTTTTTTGTCTAAGCCAATCGCATTTCAATAAAACTGTACAAAAATGGCATTTATTCTTTTTTCAAAACTTTTTAATTTTTCCATAAGCCACTGGTACAATTCAGCCGTGCAACACTGTGGTACGGCAGGTTGGCCGCCTCTCGCGTGTAGAAGGAAGCTCACTTAACCTACATTCAAAACTCCCGAGTCAATCAACAATACAACTGGCGGGGGTTTAGAGTGCAAGAGGCAAAAAAATCAGGTCTGACCTTGACCTAAACATGACGTATTGCACACTTTATAATTGTAGCATTCATTATTACACACCTACCGTCGGACTTTTAAAAAAAAAAAAAAAAAAAAAATTACGACCCACCCCCTTTTTTTCCAATTATTTCAAAGGTTTTCCCTCATTCTGAAGAAAAGGACTGTTTGGATGTGCTTGGGTCAACGAGACGTAAGTTCAAGTTATATTTTTATGTATTTGATTCGTTTTGTTTGGCTATTTTCACATTGTGACCGCGGTAGCCAAGTGATCATTGGTGCCTAAAAAATCTACGGTATAGGCACGTTATAACTGTGGAGGTCTAAAGTTCTTTCATTGACGTGGTGTGAAAATATGGAGAAGGGCCATTCTCTTCACTTCACCAAAGTTCAAAACTGAAAAGTTGTCACCGGTAATACGTGATGTTGCTTCTAAGTGTGACATCACTAAGGAATCAATCTACACATTTCAATTCGGGAAAAAAGCAGAACGTGATTCAATAAGACGACGATATTTGGTGGTCGCGGTAGCCTACTGGTCAAGGTAATGGAATCGTGGTTGGGGTGTCGTGAGTTCGAGCCGAGTACCGCCGAAGATCCGCCGCGTGAAGGGGATCGATACACGTTAAATATGTAAAGGCCGAAAATTCCTCCCATTGGTGCGGAGTTAGGAGAGGGGTGCCAGCTCAGGTATCGTCCTCGTCACTTGATCATGGTTCAAAATTAAGAGGTTCGTCACCAAAATCCCTCAAGTATCGAACTTACTTACTCGAGACGACGACGCTAATCCCAAATATCCTGTTTACAGAATTAGTACAAAATTTTAAATATATATGTATTTTAACAATAACTTTATTTTGAATTTGTTCGAATTATCATGAGTTTCATGCCTGCCCACACTAACCGAGCCATGGATGAATTGGAATCCCATTTGAGATTTATTCGCTAAAATTTTTATTGTTTTTATTCTGTTCTCAGTGCTTCATGTGGCACCGGAATTTGAACCCACGACTCTGCAACACGAGTTCGCAGCCAGCTTAGTGCGCTCTCAAATCACAGGACTTATTTCATGCGTGAAAAAAAATGAGAGAATAACATAAATTAATGTTACAATTTACTATTCTTTGTAAAATAGTGAAAACGAAGGAATTTGGTTTTTTTTATCAAAAAAAAAAAAAGGTATATCTGGAGGGGAGCGGGAGAAACTATCACATTTTCTGTTTATTGTTCTTTGCTAAGTAATAACTTGAAATACTTAAAAGAGAAACATAGGTTCCCCTCTTGTTCTATGCATTATCGAATAAACAGTCACCCAAACTTGGATTTGTTTTCTTCTAGAATGAGCTCATTTAAAGAAAAATTCAAAAAACGCAGGGAATCTACAGAAAATAAGTACGACATAGTTGAAACTATAATGCTCTTTGTTCTCAAGAAAATGGCATGATAACATAGAATAATCAAATGGTTTTGCTCCCTCCACATAAATTTAACATCCAACCAAACGATTCCAAAATGAAGCAAAATCGCTTGCGTCATTACTTTTAAAACATACAGCGGTATCTCGTTTTCCTTCGTGTTTAAAGGGCAGACAATTTTTAAAAGGGGCTTTTTAAATGCGTGCAAGAAGCAAATTTAGGAAACGAGAAAAAGAACGCACCCGCCGAAAGATGGCGCGGTTCAGAGCAGACGATTATCTACTCCTTTTACGAAACCTTCGCTTTGCGAACGCTTTAATTAGGGGGAAGGGGAGAGGCACGAGAAATAACGTTTTGCATCACGCAATTTATCTACCGCACGTGCACTTCCCACACCCACCAACTAGCCCCCTCTGCCTTTTTTTTCAAAATCATCTATCACAAAGTATAGCAGCGCCATCTATTCACCTCTTTCAGAAATAAATGCGCTTTTTTTTTTCAAAATTATATATCTTTTTTTATATATATTTTATGAGATAAAAAGCGTTCGGGGCTTACGTTTTTTCGAGATTTTTTTTGCCTATAAAATTTCAGAATTTTGGAATGTGACTTTTATTTTCTGAACTTTGTTCCATGCATTGCTTTTATTAAAAGAAATTTATTTTAAGTTGTATTCGAAACAATCTATCGAAATAGTTTAAGGAGTATTTCTAAAAAGAAAAAGGAAAATCATGTAAAATGTGGAAGCCCAAAATTAAGTTTTAAATGTCATAATAGTCATTACAATTTGAATTAGTAATTATTTCATGTCGGCAGTTGCTGTTCGTGCAATTCAATTTTTTCATAGATATCCATTGCACTTGTAGAAGAAATTATTTGGACTTCAAAAAAACATACATTTTATTTATAGATGTGGTTTCAATAAGTGTGTTCCTCTTACCCTTTAATTTCGTCTCGGGTGTCGTCCTCGTCACTTGATCGTGACTCAAAATGACGAGATTCATTACCAAAGGAGCTTTTAAATGCGACGTTATTAACAAGCCAACTCTTCTATTGTAACCTGTGATGCTCCTTACAGGTGACTGTAAAACATGTTTTACTGCAGATACACTATGTCAGATGGAAAGACAACGCAGCCTTAATGAGTAAAAGTAATGTGGACACGAGCTCGCAGCCTGGGCAATAAATCGACGCACAATAAAATAATAAACTGAAGCAGATTTTTTTAATTATACTCTTTTCTTTTTTTTTACAATATTTAAACAAAATGCGTTCATTTATTTTGAATATACCACAATTATATAAATATGGTATTTAAGTATATATGATATCTAAAATATGTCAAAAGTTAGATTACTGACTTTATGTCAGATGAAACGTGTTGAAATAATTTTAAAAAATGCAAACGAAATGCTGTAAGAAAAGTTGATTAAATATTCTTCTATTAGGGGGAGTGGCATATAAGTTTTCGAAAAATTATCAATTTTCACTTTTTTTATATTTTCTAAAAGTTCAATTATTTTTGCTTAAAATGATATATCATCTAAGGAAATACGATGATTAGAAGTATTTTTATTTATTTTTTAAATGAAGCTACTCCTTGACGCGCATCCAGTGAGTTCTTCTAGGAGCACCAGTGTTTCCCCTTGCATTAGTTTCTGACGTGCACGAATCCATATGATGTTCAAATGGAAAAATTAGAGTGTATTGGGCATATCCAAAAGTGTATTGGTACACAACTTTTGGATCTTAAATACAAAAACAGAGAAAAGAAAGTTGTTACATAAAAGCCTAAGTGATCGTAACCGACACACCGACATTTTAATATGAAAAATTCAAAGATATTATAGTATGGCTATTAGAAATAATATTAATAATTTACAAAGCATGGAAACTGCTGTTTATTTTCATCTTCTGTCTTCTAACGAGATCCCTCAGCATAGAATGTCTCCCGTGGGTATAAATTCATGGTGCAAGTTTCCAAAAGGCAGAAGCTTATTGTTACGAAAGGCACTATGATCATAAAAACATACACACGTTCTATATGCCATAATAAATTAAATGAAACCAATTTTTAGAGATTTAGGTGATCCTATGTTATTTACTGATTCATTTGGGTTCCGAGTCTCTCCATGTAAATATTTTCTTAATAACACCATATGGTCAGCGATTCTAAAATATACTTTTATGGAGTTAAAAACTGTAAAATTAGGGTTAAATATAGCTATTGCGCAGTTCAGTTTGAGTCATGTAGCAAAATTAATGATCTTAAAACATTGTAATACTGAACACAGTTATAACTGTGTGTCATGCTTTGAAAAATTAGATACCACTTGGGATTCGTGTAGTCCAACGAAATCATCTTAAGATAAAAAAAAAAGGCTAAGCTGCTAAAAATAATTAAAAAAAAAAAAAAAAAGAGAAGAGAATCTTTTGTAGGAGCAGAGGGTTAAAAAATGCTTAGAAAGTACCATAAAAAGAGTAAATTCTAAAAAAGAAATTTTTACTTTAAAGCTTGTTTTCTCAAAATGTAACATTTTTCACTTTATGTACCTTTTTGTCAAAAACTACTTATTATACAGTCCTCAAATTTTCAGTGAGCCTACTTTTAACATGTTTACACATTTTAAGAGGATGGTGGACCTTCAAAATCTCAAAATTTGGTCAAAATTGCGATTTTTATTTTTTATACTAATAATATTCCATATATTTCACAGAATGATTCTGTCGAAGAATTTTTTCATTTTGATGAATAGTTACTGAGTTATGAGTGATCTATGAATTAAACATGGCGCTATCGAACATTTAAATGGGCGTGGCACCTGTCATTTGAACGTAAACAAGAACTATTGGAATTTAGTTTTTAGCATATGCTTAGCCTCACTTATTATTTTTTCATTACACATTTTATGAAGAAGGATGCGAATAGAAACTTCAACTTCTACTTCTGTATTGTTTGTTTACATCGTTTAGCGCGCTTGTTTCATACCTGTTATAACATAGCATATTTATTCGTTTTAGACGTAATATTTCTTTCAAAGTTTTCCTATTTTGGATTGAACACTCGACTACAATTTTCTTGATAAATTAATTTAGTATTTGTACAATGCACAGAATCAGTTCTCGATATCATGTGCCAAAAGCAAGGCCATCAAAACGTAAAATGCAGGCTTTTAGCAAAGCCTGCATTTTACGTTTTGATGGCCTTGCTTTTGG
>BMAV01009984.1:140962-151119 GCA_019973955.1 Trichonephila inaurata madagascariensis
TGCCGCAGCAAGAGACCTTTCGGGCGATAGTCCAGATTTTGCAGTTTGGTATGAAGGTCACAAATCTGAATGTCAAATAAATCATACAGGTTCCTCATCTAGTATGGAAATGGAAGCTGCTGCAATTTTGTGGCAAAGATCCATCAAAGAGTGTAATATGTGTTATACTTGTATATTGTCGGATGGAGATTCAAAAACATTCCAACATCTGATGTCGTTGAACATCTATGGAAAAGGTAAACCGATTAAAAAAGAGGAATGTATCAACCATATCTCCAAGCGCCTAGGAACTGTTTTACGCAGCAAAGTGAAAGAGTGGCGAAGCAAAGGTGTTTGCATTGGTGGCAAAAAGGTTGGTAGCTTAAAAGAAACCACAATAGTTAAGCTAACTAATTTTTACAGAAAAGCCATTAAAGACAATTGCAAAGATGTCGAAAAAATGAAAAGTGCTATTTACGCCACACTTTATCATTGTTCCTCCACAGACGCCAAACCGAAACACAACAAATGTCCTAATGGAAAACTTTCTTGGTGTTTTTTCAAAAGAGCTTTAGCAAATGGAGAATCCCCTGAAAGTCATTCAGTTATGAAGACAAAATTAACTGAGGAGGTTGTTGCAAAGATTCTTCCTGTGTATCAGCGATTAGCAAGCAACGAGATATTGTCTCGGTGTACTTCAGGTAAGAGTCAAAATGCAAATGAAAGTTTGCACAGTGTTATCTGGAGTCACTGCCCAAAAGAAAGTTTCCAATCAAAGAAAAGACTGGAAATATCTGTTGTAACAGCAGTTAGTGAATTCAATTTTGGATCTCTGTTTACCTTGAAACATGTACATCAGAATGCTTCATTACCCTCGATGCAAATCAGTGAAGTAAGAGATGAGCGTCGATTAAAGCAAAGCAGAAATAAAACTTTTCAAACAGCAAAAGATAAAAGAACTATGAAGCGTAAAATCTCAAATAAAATAGAAAACAAAAATATAAAATCTGAAGGATTGTCATACTGTGCTGGTCAATTTTAAGTGAATGTTTTGCCACGCTATATTTTTTGTATAAGTATCAGCTTTGCGGATGCATGTTACTTGAATTATTGAATATATAACTAAATATAATAAATTATTTAAATATTTTTTAGATTTTTGCTATAATAATCTCTTATATGTTTGATTTTCATATAAAGGTAAGTAATTATGTAAAATTTTGCTTTATTTTTTTATTTTACTCAAATAAATGTTTAAAATGCATTTTTCTCAGTTCATAAATTTTCTCTTTTCCTTGTTACGTAAAATGCTCCTTGCGTTTCATATCATGTCGTATCTCATAGAAATTTTAACAAGTTATGAAAGATAATGTAATTCACAAAATTGTGCATTAGTTTTCAAAAAAATTTAACGGATCATATTTTACGTTGTTTTGAATACCTTGAATATGTGATAATTGGTGAAATATTTCATATAGTAAAGAAAATTTATCTTTTTTTCATCAAATTTTATTCTGAATTTAAAATCCATGCACAGATATATTTAGTTATAGTTCATATATATATAAAACAAAAATTATGTACTTATCTTAAAAATTGATGCGCAAGGAGCATTTTTAAAAAAGTTTAAACAATTAAATTTTTTTTTAAAAAAAATCAAATTATAATTTTTTTTAAAAAAAATATATTTAAATTGTGAAATATATAGATCATTTATTATATTGATTCCAATTCCAGCTAATTAAGCTAACAATTTAAGAAATTAATTTCAAAGGTCCACCGTCCCCTTAATGGAGCGCGAATTAGATATGTCTAGCAAATTTCTTTAGATGAGGCCTTTTTAAACTAAATTTTAGATGGAAAAGGACACTTTTTAAAAAATTCAGAATTTCTTTAATTTTTAATAAAAAGGCAAAACTCTTGGTTGAAATGTTATT
Organism: Trichonephila inaurata madagascariensis; assembly: GCA_019973955.1. NCBI lineage: Eukaryota > Metazoa > Arthropoda > Arachnida > Araneae > Nephilidae > Trichonephila > Trichonephila inaurata. Next base: position 142,879 of record BMAV01009984.1, read on the forward strand.
CATAGAGAGAGTATATATAACCTACAGTAAAAAGTTTATCTGTGAGAAGTTTCTCTGAGAAACACTTACGCAATTTAACATGGGCTCCTATGGACGCGCCCTTGAGTAATTAACGGTAATTTTTTGTTGAACGAAAAGGTGAAAATATAAATTATTCCTAAGATATCCCGTTAAATAATTAACAGTATTTAGCTGTAAAACCAAATGATTAGCGTCAGTTGTATAGGTCCGTGAGACGCGTCTGCATCTGTATTGGATTGGTGCACGTAACTTTCCTATAAAATAACACGTGTGGGATTGTTACTTCATTCACATTATTGATCTGTAACTTATTAGAGGGAGAATAACTGTAATTTAAATAATTGATATTTTGTTAAAATATCTTATTATTTTCTGTTAACCTCTGCATATTTATTCCAGGCCTTTATATCTATATCGAAGGATCGTGGTAGCAAAACTCAACGAAAAATCACTGACGAACATCGAATATTCTAACTCAAATAGGAATTGGAATATTTTTACTGCTAACTAAAAGGTAAAAATAATCTGCTTGATATGTAAAAATGCAATATTAATGTACCAAAGTTATATAATACTAAACGTCAGTAAGTTATCGTTTCAAATACCTTGTGGTTATAATTAAACTTCCCCTATAAACGGCCTCCTACAGCGCAAATAGATGAACGGAATGCAATGAAATTTTGTATAGGGGCTATACACGAAATTTATAGAAAAAAATCCCTTTTTAGGAAAAACATGAAATTTCACTCAATAAACGACCAAAACGGAATACAGAAACAATATTAGTGATCCAGAATAATAAAGATGAGTAATACTGGGAAAAGATGCCGGTTGTAGGAGAGAAATGTCCAATCACCTGAAATTAACTTGACTGAAATAGCATCAGTCGCCGTAGAAATGCCAGATAAAGAAAGAGTAGTGACACTATCTATTAATTTACGCCGTTTTAAGTCAACCAAAAGTCCAAAGATTTCCGAAAAATCTGCTCCGATTATTGGAATTGGTGCAGAGGCGATCAAAAATTTCTTCCTAATCCTAAATCGATATTTAACAACTTAGATCCGTATGTCAAAATTTTTGAATTATTAGCAGCAAATATAATTGTAATGGTTCAGGACTTAATTTTTTAGTCACCGGCAAGCAGCTCACGTCCGAACCTGAATCTACTAGAAATTTTAAACGCGGTTTTTTTTTTTTTTTCAAATACAAATACGCAGTTTGGGTGTATGGCTGTCGGTTTACTTGCCACTGAAACTGCAACAGCCAATTTTAGTTTTCCCTGGTTATTGTTACGAGTACATGAACATGGTGAACGACATTTCCTACCATCTTTACCGAATCTCGAATGATAATAACATATCTCGGATGACCCTTCTCTTTCTAGTGTTCTGGACGTGTTTCGCCGAAAATTACTTCTCGTTTGTGAACGATTATGTGTGATCGCCCGTGGGAAAGTCTTTGGAATTATTTGATAAGTAGAGCTACTTGTTGACGAAGTGCAACTACCTCTTGGCGCAATGGATTGTGGCAGCGGTAGCCGAGTGGTATAGGTATCGGATCGTGGCTTGCCTTGTCACGAGTTCGAGCCCAGTACCACTGAAGACCCGCCGTGTAGGGCACCGATGCACGTTAAATCTGTCGAGAGCTGAAACGTCCTCCCGTTGGTGTGGTGTGGTAGTTAGGAGAGGGGGTGCCAGCTCATGTGTCGTCCACGTCACTTGACCATGGTTCAAAATTATGTGGTCCGTCGCCAAAAGCCCTCGTGTAGCTGAACAGTGCGACGTTAAAAAAATTCAATCAATCGACGCAATGGATTAGACAAATCGTTTCGGAGATTAGTTGATAGTGCCGGGTTCGAATTTGTAGACTTATCCGTCAAGAAAATATTTAGGAGAAAATCAGTTCTAACTTGGACTATTTTATCGGCTAACTTAGCTAAATTTTTAAGTGTCTCTGAACTAACTGAACGAATTTATTGAATTTCTAATAAATCAAATTAATCAGGAAATTTATTACTGTAAACGAAAACCTAAATTACTGGTGTAAAGGAATTGCCACAAACCAAACGAGTAATTTATTAGAATCATAGCCACGTATAACACGCAATCCAGTCCAATGATCTCTGTTTCACTATGGAAGGTTTAACGTTCCCAGTTACTAATATAAATGACTGTGTGTGTGTTGGGCAAGCATTTACTAATAAACACAACTTTTATTTACGTAACATAATTATTTAAATTAAACCAAAAACATCCGCGGCCATTAGTCGACCGAGTTAGTTGGAAGTGACTAACAGTCTGAATGAATGAAGCTCGACATTTTTGGGAAACGTTCCTCCATTCCATATCGAAAAGTATTTGGGCCTTGAAGTGGAGAGGCCTGGAGAGAGAGGGAACTTCATTATTAGTGAACTAAAAGAATCAGTAAGTTAACACTCTATTCGCTGCCTTGAAGTTATGGAACAGAAATTGAATTGGAAAAAAGTGCCTGCCTGTGTGGGTTGCAGATTGATAATATTTTAAAATGAAGAAAGGAAACATGAAAGTAAAATGACAAATTAGAAAATGGTCATTCGCCACGAGGGGAATGACGCAATTAATTATCATGGGGGGTTATACGAGTCCAGAAGGATTCTTCTGGGCCTCTTAGTATTAGCATTGGGATTGTAATTTTCAAGATTTAAGACATTTAAGTTATTAGAATTTGGCAGATTATCAAAAAATTTAATTGCTATTTTTTGAATATATTTTTTAAAAGGATAAATGTTAATAGCTTTGTAAATATATCTACTTTTAGTGTATCTACATGCCTTAGTTATATTCCTGAATAAAGCATTTTGGGCATGTTCTAAAAGTTTATTGTTTGAATTAGCTGCATAGCCCCACACAGGCCAGCGTACGTTAAGATGGGCCGCAAAACAGCAGTGTAGAGAAGTACCTTGTTGTAAAGATTCATTTGAGAATTCCGGCAAATTAAGGGATAAAGAGCGCAAGGCGTTCCAGAATTTTTCTCGCGCCTATAAGATGCGTTATTTCCATGATAAATTTTTGTCTAGGAGTACTCCTAGGTACTTCGTGCTCTGATACCAGTGTAGTTCTGTGGAATAGAGGGTTGGCAGTGTGACTGGTTTTCTTCTCCTGGTCAAGAGTACGGCTATTGTTTTATCTACATTAATTTTTATTTTCCATGTGTTAAAAAAGTTTTCCAAGAAGGTGTAGTTCTGAGTTGAGTGCACGGGTAATGGTGTTGTGATTTTTATAAGTCGCCAGGATAGCAGTGTCATCAGCGTAAATATTAGTACTGGTTTGATGGTGAGTAGGTATATCACTAATATATATGTTGAATAGCAGGGCCCTAGGAGACTACCCTGAGGCACACCACTTTTGATATTAAAGGAAGAAGAAAGAGTATCATTCACTCTTACTTTGAAGGATCTGTTAACTAAATAAGAATTAATGAGATGAATTAAAGCAGGTATAAAATTGTTAGTGATAAGTTTGTAGATGAGTCCCCTGCCCCAGACCCTATCAAAAGCCTTCTGAATGTCTAGAAAAAACCACCCCAGTGGACCTTCCTCTTTTCTTTCTAGCAGAGATTTTTTTCATTAATCTGAGCAGCGGGTGGTAGGTAGAAAGATGCCAGATGAACCCATATTGATTTGGATTAATGAAGTTATCATTAGTAAAAGTATATAATCTATTAAGAATTACGTGTTCTGTTATTTTACTTAAAATGCTTAGGAGGGAAATTCGTCTGTAACTATCTGGATGATGACTAGTTTTGCCAGGTTTTTTAATCGGAAAAACTATTGCAAATTTCCAGTTATTTGGAAAATGTCCGAGAATTAAAATTTTATTAAATAAATATGTTAGTATGAGAATAATTTTAAGTGGAAAATTTTTAACCATTTTATTGGTAATATTATCGCTTCCTGGCGCTTTGTTATTGGGGAGCCTTCTGACGTAATCAGTGATTTCGTCTGGGTTAGTAGGAGCAATGGGAAGGGGATGGGAGAGAAAGTCTTCTAAAGTGTTAGTAATGTAATCATCAATAGGGTAAATTTTATCATCGGGCCTTTTGTGTTTTCTATGAAATAATTTTTAAGTGTTAGAGCAAGTAGATCGGCTTTCTATTCATCACTATTTGCGATTCCAGAAGAACTATTAAGATTAGGAATGTTAGAGCGTTTTTTGCGAAAAAGTTTTTGGCACTGCCATAGGCTATTGTCGGTTGTGTTAAGAGCTTCTAACCTTTTAGTCCAGGAGTTTTGTGAATGTTTTTTGAGTGCTTTTTTAAGTTGTTCTTGTAGTCTATAATAATTTACTTTATGTATTGGATTTAGAAAACAAATATGAAAGAGAAGACAAATTGCAGTAAAGAGAGAAATTTTAGATTCCAGCACATTTTGGTTTCGGATGCTCGAGAAGTCAGACAGCCGGATATAGAACGATTAAGTTTATTACTAAAAGTTGACCAGCAGGTGGCAACTGCTCTAGAATTATCACTGTGAATAGGGGTGTGGAGAGAAAAATTTAAAAAGACCGGGTTATGATCGGGAGGGAACCTCCGGAATGGAGTCAATAGTATACGGGAAATGAAAGTTATTAATGATAGCAATATCGAGGGTATATATTAAGAGTTATAGCCGAAACGGGTGGGGGTATCAGGATATGCAATATTTAAGTCGAGGAGATCAGTGAAGGTTTCCACGAGTGGAATTAATTGAGCAGTTCCACTCATTGTGTGTAGCGTCAAGATCACACAATTGATGTTGGTCTGAAGGAGGTGTTCGAAGTCTAGAGTAAAAAGTCTCTCGTCCGAACTAGGAGGAACATAAACTGAAATAATGGAGATGGGATTTAAGTTAGGGGGGGGGGGGTTAGAACCACTACAGTAGCTTCGATGTGCTGGAGGGCAGGTGTGGGTAAGTTAAAATGAGGAATATTACGTTTAATTAGAATTAAAGTACCGCCGCGTGCATTTCCGTCCGTGATGCGGTCGTTTCGATAACAGGTATAGTTAGGTATGCTAAAATGTTGTGTGGGCCTCAGATGTGTTTCCTGCATGAGAATTAAATAGGGACAGTACTTTTCCACGAAAATTTTAAATTCCATTATTTTGTTTAATATTTTGTTTGCATTCCGTGAGCAAAGTTTCTGGGCAATCAAACTGTGATTAATCATCGTCTTTATCAAGGATTGCCTCTATTAGGGCGTATAACTTTTTTTTTTTATTTTTAGGTTTTTTGGGCTGAGTGGGGGGATTATTAAAAGAAAGTACAGTTAAAGCTTGTATCGTGTGTTGAATGGTTTGCAAAATAATAGCCTGTAGAGAATTTTCCCCCCGGATTACAATTTTGTATAATTGGGAGGTTAACAATGATTTGATTGGCCTCGTTTTGCTGAAATGTAGCAGGATTTCCCTTTTTTAGTGTAGCTATTTGTTGAGCGTTTTTATTAGCAACTGTGTTTTCGTTTGAGGTGGCTAGTGCATAAGTGGTGTTTGGGTGAATGATACTATCCACTACAGTGGAAGAATTGTTGGTTGTAGTTTTGGAAACTTAAGGGGTCATATACCTTTTAAAATTTCCGGAAAATCGATTTTTTTATTATTATTTTATTTTATAGAGCAAACCTTTCTGAGTTTTTTAAAAGAAACCGCATGCAGATATTCCCAATATCACGGAAGTTATTAAGAAAATAAAAAGAGCAGAAAAGGTAATTTAAATATTGTTTACATTTCGGCTCCAGGGTGACAACTGTCATGTCGCTGGTGACAGCTGCGTTTCTCTGTTTCTAATATTTTCATTCTAATTATTATCAAATGCTTGAATCTAAGCCTCAAATATTATTATTATTGTTCTGAACATTAACTACAACTTCTACTTACTTTTTAAACTGCTGTTTTGTTTTGATAAAGTGATTTGTGATTCTATACTCGCTCGTTTTCTGATTTTCACACCGTATCTTATTCTAAAATAAGTTTTAGGAAAAATATTAATTTTTTTAAAACTTTTGAATGATGAATTCGATTGAATCTGCCAAACGACCATCTGGTAAACGTCCCAAGAAAAGGAAGTTTACTGGTAATATGCACACGAGGTGCAAAGCTGTACACAGTGTGGATGAAACACTAAACAACAGTGCATCTGGAAAAAAGATTCAGTTGCAAGATATTGATTCATCTTTTTTTGAACATGATGACGGTTTTGATGGCTATAGAGTCTATTATGTTTACAAACATTCAAAACTTTGCTTCTTGCAAAAAATGTGGTGGAGATATTGAACTCACAGAAAAATGTGTTAGAGGTTTGTCTAGTGTTTTTTCGATTGAATGCAAGAACTGTAAAGACTTATGTTCGTTTAGAAATTCAAAAATGCTGGGTAAAAGAAAAAACATTCCAGAAATAAACAGACGCTTTGTGTACGCAATGAGGACAATTGGACAGGGTTACGCAGCAATGACAACTTTCTGTGGTGTTATGGACTTTCCTCCTCCAGTTGCTGAAAAATCCTATAATAATATTATAAACAAACTGCAATTGTGTAGTAAAGAAGTTGCAGAAGCTTCAATGTAAAGTGCAGCTTTGGAAGAGGTAACTTTGACAAATTCTTCTGATATAATAATTAGTGGAGATGGAACGTGGAAAACCCGTGGCTATTCTTCTCGTGTTGGTGTGTGTGCTGTTATAGGAGACAAAACAGGAAAGTGTATTGATGCGGAAGTGATGTCTTCTTTCTGTAAGGGATGTGATTCTTGGAAACGAAGAAAAGGGTCACCTGCTTACAAAAAGTGGAAAATTCTTCACGTTAAAGAATGTTTGAAAAACCACAATGGCTCAGCTGGCATGATGGAGACTGTGGGAATGGTTCGTATGTTTCAGCGTTCAATAAGTCATCGTTCTGTGAGATATACATCTTACATTGGGGATGGCGATTCCAAAACATTCTCATCTATTACTGCATCCAATCCGTATGGAGAAGATATCACAGTTTCAAAAATTGAATGTGTTGGACATGTTCAAAAACGAATGGGAACTCGTTTACGAAAATTAAAACAAATGAGATCCAAACTCGGTGATGGGAAGTCGATTGGTGGAAAGGGAAGGTTGACCGACAGAATGATCGACTTAATCACAACATACTATGGAAATGCAATCCGACAAAATAAAACATGCTTGTCGGATATGCGAAAAGCTGTTTGGGCTGTATATTTCCATATACGTTCAAGTGACGAAGAACCATTGCACAGTTTTTGTCCTATAGGTCCTAATTCTTGGTGTAAATATCAAAATCAAGTATTAGAGGGTAGTGTGGAAACTTTTAAACACAGTAACAAATTGCCAGCAGCAGTAATGGATGCCATAAAACCTGTATTTAATGATCTATCACAACCTAAACTCCTACAAAAATGTCTAGGGGGTAAAACCCAAAATAATAATGAATCCATTAACTCATTAATATGGAAATTATGCCCAAAAACTTTAGGTTGTGGTAGAAAGATTGTTGATATTTCTACAAATGAGGCAATTGTCATTTTTAATGATGGCAATCAAGGCAGACTAAAAATTATGCAATCGCTTGGTCTCACTGTTGGTAAATTTGCGCAAAAATTTGTTACACTTGTAGATTTAAAAAGAATTCAGACTGCAGAGCGACATTTTAATCTCCGCACAAAAGAAGTGCGACAGGTTAAGAGAATGCAATTTAAAGCTACTTGTAAAAAATTAACTAAAAAAGAGGGAACATCGTATGCATGTGGCGAATTTTAACATTTTAGAATCATAGTAATACACTGCATTCATATCACAAATTATTTAATATTTATAGTAAGTACTTGTTAATTAAGATATTAATTGTTTTTTTTAAGTAATATTTATAATTTTTTTTTTTAACTTTATTTTGAAGAAATGAATCACTTTGTTGTATTTTGATTATTTTGTAGCTTTTGATATCGTTTCGATGCTTGTACTGCATTGGTAAAATATATGTTTTTAGTTATAATAATTTTAATAAATTGAAGTTAATTGACTATAAAAACTTCACATTAGTTTTAATTTAAAATTCAGTTGTTGTTTGAGTAACCAGAATAATATATATATAACTGTGGTAAATTTTATGTTTGATGTCAATTTTCTCAGAACGTCATTTTTCTCATTACGCGCATGATATTTTCAAAACCGTTCCATGGAAAATGATCAAATTTTTACTGGAGATTCTG
>BMAV01009985.1:9999-33126 GCA_019973955.1 Trichonephila inaurata madagascariensis
ACGAAATAAAAATATAAATAAAAAAAAAAAAAAAAAAACAACAACATTATTTTTCTATTTAAAATTTCTAATTAATTTCCTATTTCCTACTTAAATTAGTAATTTTTTTAAAAACAAATTCTAAGTAATTAATATATTTTCTATGTTACATAGCATGTAATATAGTTTAAAGCTATGTCTACGTAACATCATTATCTGATAAAAAAAATTTGAGTTCGTTTATAATCTTGCATTTGTTTATGAGTATTTTACAATACCCCTGATATCAAGCAATATTAGTTACTAACGATTTTATGTAAATGTATACTTTTGTTCAAGTTTATTCCAATTGACATATTAAGGACAAATATAACATATAGTACCAAATATATTCGAAAACTTTTCGTTTCGATTATATTACAATACAGGTGCGAGTGGGAAGGGCATTTACAAAACAGTGCTTTGTAAGCGTACGTTTAAATTTCAGCATTTCATTCATTTGCATACTATGGAAAAATTCTAAGGGTTTTCGTACAAGATTTAGTAGAAATCAAAAGCAGACAGGAAAAAAAAAGATTGAGTAATGTAATAAGGCTGAGAGAGAATCATCGCGAGATTTAAGGCAAAACAGTCACGCGCGGAAATTAATAGAGAATATAACGCAAGGGCTTTTGCAACTTATGGTCTAATAAAACAAGATGCGCAGTCATGATCAGTGACTGTGCTGAATAGAAAAATTGTTACAAGACATTAAAATATTCGAAATATTTTTATAAGCTTTATGTGGCCTCTGGATTTAAGGTATCCGACTACGTTCGGAACCGTGATTTTGTAAAAGCAAATAAATGGATCATTTTCATGATATTTAGTGTCACTTAGATTATAATACATGTATACAATTGTTTTAAGGACATTTTCACAAAAAAATTATTTAAATACAATATTTTGGCAAAAAATTAACTTAGAATAATTCTTTTTCAAAATGTTCTCCTTTTGTGAAAAATGCTTCTATTATAATAATAATATTTTGCCTATATATAGCTCAGACCTCTCTACAGAGGCTCAACTAGAATTTTTGAAATATATAACTTAGAAGTGGGTTTATCCATATTTCATGACAACAGAGGGGCGCAATTTTAAGAAAAAAACGCCGATAATTCTTTCAATTTGTTGTAACTATGAAAATAATGTGAATTTTTCAAAAATCATAGTTCAGCCTCTGTAAAGAGGTCTGAGCTGTATACAGGCAAAATATTATTATAACAGAAGAATTTTTCACAAAAGTAGACCATTAGAAAAAAAATTATTCTAAGTTAATTTTTTGCCGAAATATTTTATTTAAATATTTTGTTTTTGTCAAAATGTCCTTAAAACAATTTTATACATGTATTGTAATCTAAGTAACACTATAAATATCATGAAAATTATCCAATTATGCGCTTTTTTTCAATCACGGTTCTGAACGTAGTCGGATACCTTAAAGTTACAAGAGTTACTGTTTACAGGAGGCTGCAGTGCTTATTTGTAGATCTATAGGTTTTTCTATAAGTCTATTTGTGAAAACATCAGCTGTTTTATTTCAGCTAACTTCTGACCACAAACCAATCAATTTAACTTAGTGCAGATAAAATGGACGTTGCAGAGGATATCAGTAAAAAATGAGTCCATCAAGAATAGGTTATCAGTTAATCTCTAATTCTGAAAGGAATTTTTCTGGAGACACTAAGATAAACCACATACCCTCCAGCATCTCAGAAAGAGACTGATAGAAACGGAAGTTTGATGATTATTTTAGAAGGATAATCTAACCTCCATGTCCGACAATGGCTATGATATTGCTTTGAGGAACAAGAACAAATTTTTGAAGATTTATTTTTGCATTTCCAGGGTTGCAGTTGATTCCGATTTTATCTTTGTGGATTAAAATCTTCGTCTACATAGAACTGATCTAGCTAAAAGATTTCTGGAATATAAGGGTATTTGTTGGATGATTTGGCTATCTAGATTTCTAGAGTAAAACTGATTGAAAATGTTTGGGAAATTATTAGCAAAACAATTGCTACTTGTTTCCTCCCTCAAGGAACCGCCCCGAAAGAGGCGTTTCTAGAGTAATGAAACTGTTACATATATAGATTCATTAAACTACTCGTTTTTAAAATATATTCAAATTTTGAGAGTTGTGTAACAATAACAGTGTAGCATACTCCCTCCTAACTAATTTTTTTGTTTTAACTTGTAATTTATGTAAGTCTAGCAATGAAAGTCTACACACAATCATACAGCGGTGGCAAAAAGTCCTGAACACACTCATTTTTTTATCCATTTTTTGAGTTTGATGTAATTTTTTTTTTATAAAATTATTGTACTATCTTAAATATTGTTATTAATTCTAATATACATTTTAATACTAATTTCAAATTTGTCTCTAGTTTTCTATACCTTCTGGTAATTTTTACAGTACAGCCACATAAACACGAGACTGTATATAATATGTACAAAATAATATAATATAGAAAAACATAATATACATATTAGAAAAACACAAAACTCTACATACACGGTAATTTCAATATGGCATTTACGAATTACATGATTGTTATATTTTTAGCATCATTATTTAATAAGACATCCGTTTGCTTTAATTAAGGATCTAGATCTTTTTCGCATGGAGAACACTAATTTCACAAAAAAGATTTTTCATGACATCATGGCTGAAATAAATATTAAAACTGCAACTAACATGCGTTTGCTTGAAGAGTTTTTCTTCCAAATCGATAACCTACTTTATGGCATAGGTTCTCTATCAGATAAATATCCAATGACTATCGCGTTCATTTCGTTCAATTCTCAGCATTGTCTTTGAGCCCTTTATGGAATGCATTTGGTCTATGATTGGCATTATTGTCCTGATAAATCCGTGACTTATCTTTAAGGCTGGCTTAGGTAAAAGTTCGAGAGCTTGAACTACACGCGAAGCACAATTTCAGAGAGAAAAATGCCTCAATTTCCACGGAAATTTGCAATATCTGAGCTCATACCTCTGTTAACAATATATCATTTTTAAAAATTTCAAAATATGCCATGTATATTTTCTTTATCGTTTTAATACGTGAAGTCATAGCCCATTTAACATCACGATACAGGAGAAAAAACACGGAACTCATTTTATACCAGACAAAAAGAATCAACTTGGTTAAAAATGGGAAGTATGATAAAAAAAAATACTGCTTTTTAAATGATAGTGAAACCAGAATATCATACTAATTTTTCATTTCTTTTATATCTGAAAAAATGTTCCAAATTCGGGCCCCATTCTTTAACATTAACCGAAAACAACCTTAAAATGATCTCCCCCTGTTGGTAGTAATTTATTTTGTATTATTTTTACACTGGTTTTCTCTGTTACTCTAACGGTGTGAAGTCTTCTAAGAACACGAGAGGACATGCTGCCACATATCATCACTTGCTTCGGATGCTTTATTGTGGGCTCCACATACTGTAGGGCTGAATTCTTTATTAGTATGTCGTCTTACATATGCACTATTTTTGTTACGTGCAATGCAAAAACTGACTTTCATCATTAAATATTACCTTTTCTAAGTCTTTAACAGTCCCTAATGAGGATTTTTTGTCTGCACCAATCAGTGAATAATGGTTTTGGGTTAGCTTTGAAGCATTTTAATGTAAATTCTAGAAGTCTTTCTCTCTTAATTCGTTGGCACACATTCATATTCGATGTCAAAATTCATTATTTCAAAATTTGTCGTGAATTAAGTAATTTATTGAAAATGCAATGGTGTGCAATACCCTGTTTCACGTAAACTTGTTTTTCACGGATCATTCAAATTGCTTACTGTTCGTAATAGAATTTGTTTCAAAATATTTTTTCAGCATTCCCACTGTAATAGAAAAACCACATGGTACCTTAAAAACAATATGACGCATAGAATAACATTCTTCTTTCGAAACTTTTGTGTCTTTCATTATACAGTAAAAACAAAAATTTACCTATAACTCCTATATTATCCACTTACACACTTAACATTGCATCCCATGATCGCTTTAATTCTGTTTTCAACCATTTATCACAAATTATTAATAATTGGTCTAAATAAAGGAGTTTTCCAATGCGTGAAAAAACAATAACTTATTACAATGCTCTTGTTCCTGTTTTATCGCTGTTTTTGTAAAATATCGATAAAATTATTCAATTTGCATAACATCTACTGACAGATTTGAAATTAACATGAAAAATCCACAAAAATGAATAAAAATAGTTAAGGAAGTACGATACATGCAAAATGAAAAATTAAGTCAAACTTAAAAATTAGGCAAAAAAATGAGTGTGTTCAGGACTTATTGCCACCACTGCAAGTGTCTAACAATTTCCAAAACTATCTATTATTAAATCTATCTATGTATACTTCTAATTTCATTCAAATATGTCTAGTAATCTAAAAACTAATGAATCAATAAAAAAGGAAATTCTCAAGATTTTTAAAACATGTGCCTTTTCTTTCGGGAGTTAATTATACACTGGTGTTCAAAATTAAGAGAATTTGCTAAGCAATACCTTCTTACCGTACTTTCATATGGATAGAACCAGGGATCTGCTACATGCCCCCTAGTATCCAAGATATCGACCATTAAGATAGCGGAGTCTTGGTGGTCTGGGCAGGCTTCACATTGAATGGTCGCACACACTTCCATGTATTTTAAAGAGGCAGTGTGACTGCTGTGAGGCTTAGGGATAAGGTGTTGGAGCCTTATAATTGCCTATTAACGGGTGCAGTTGACCCTGATTTTGTTTTAATTTGCAACAATGCTAGGCACATAAAGCTCATCTGATCGACGGATTTCTGGAAATTGAGGATATTCGCCGAATGGATAGGCCGGTTAGATCTCCAGACCTCATCCGTGTGGAGCAGTGTTCCCAACCTTTTTATCGCCACGGACCGGTTAACGTTGGATAATTTTACCGCGGCCCGCTGATGGGAAGGACGTTGATTGTTTATATTTTATATTGTTTTGTTTTAATAATTTTATTTTAACTGTATTTAAACGTGCCTTCAGAATAACATATAGATGCACAAAAAATGAATATAAAGTGATTTAACAAGGAATATAAAGTGCTTTTCTTTAAAAGTAACCGAAACCTAAGAAAAATATACCGCAGTAAATAAAATGGAAATAATTTATAGTTTCTTGTGCGGACCAGTAGTATTTGATCCACGTACCGGTACCGGTCCATGGACCGGGGGTTGGAAACCACTGGTGTAGAGCATTCCTTGGACTTTCTGCGGATGGTAATTATATCTCCCAACTCCCTTCCGAGAACCATCCATAGCTTGAAAACAGAGTAGCTAGATGAGTGAGATTAATACCCCAAGAACTCGAAACTTTCCTTAAACGGTGTGAGATTTGTTGATCCGAAAGATGGGTCCCCTATTAACCAATCTTTTTTATTATATTTTGAAAACGCTGCTCCATACCTTCTATTTTCAATGAGTGTTACGCTCGATCATGAGTGTGCATCTTATTTGTTGAAATGTTATTTGTTTGCATTATATATCAGCCTTTTTCATACCAAATCTCATTGAAATGTGTCTAGTACTTCTAGAGAAATTTGACAAAATTTAAAAATTCTAAGAATTTTGAACACCAATGTACATTGTTATATCTTAAATATCATAATAAGTATATCATAATCTGCAAACTTATATTAAATACATTTAAAATTAAGCATATAATAAATATACTAATTTGCGTACTTAATAACAGTCTGACCTCGTTAAGACGTGGTAGTCATTGTTCATGGTTAATAAACCGCGAACTACATCATTCATGTAAATTGAATGATAATATATGCTCCACCATTGATGCAATTTTTCCCACCTATTTCAATTTGACATAAAAAAAATATCAAATAACATTTATACTCAGATATATCAACTATTCGAAGAAATGTGTGAGAGAGTCAGTAGTTTCATCAATCAGTACTCTACCGGCGTTTTATCTTTTTTTGGTGTTTTCTTTTTAACCTTTTTCATGGAAAATATCATTTTTTGTGCTCTAATTTAAGATCCCTGTTGCTCAAAATGAAGTAGGAAAAATATTAAAGATTCGAGGGTTCAATAAAGCAGAATTGTATTATGCTTTTTGTTACATATTTCTCTGACTAGTTATATAACAACTCCTAACCTGCAACATTTTAACCATGTCTATCTCCATTGTTCTTAACTCTTTAACTGCCGAAAGCGTTACGTGATTCGCTCCCCGGCACCAGCATTTTTCACATAGGTGTGTGCATTGGGGGAAAAAAAAAGTCTCAAGTAAGCAAACGTTTCTCTGAAATAAGTAAATCCTTCGCAGTCCTTTAAATTTTATTACATTCCAGAATTTTCGGTGTAGTTTTACTCATAGCAACACAAAGAAAAGAAAGTATTTCGGAAAAACGTATATATACGCCCGGGCACCTAATGAACTAGTTGGACGAGACGAATATATACTTCAATGGCAGTTAAGGGGGCTAATAAAGATTTATTTCAATTACTGCAGAAGTTATGTAAAAGAACGAATATTTCATAACATTTAAAATATGATTGAACACATAACTGATCTCTCTGATCAAGATATTTTGAAAGTTATTTGCAAACAATATTTACAGCTGAATTTAGAACAATTAACTTTCTGACATAAAATAAGAATTAAAAATATCAATGAATACTCTTACAAGAAGGTCTTGACATCAATGTATACATTCTTAACAAATGCAATCACGTGTTCTCCATTGAATTCAAAGCTGACATTAGATTTGTACTTCTTGTTCTACACGTACAGTTTAGATAAAATTTCAAATTTGATGATTTGGTAAAGATGTTCAAGTGTCAAGTGTGGAAGACTCTTTGAAAATTTTTTCAGATTAAAAAAAATCTTATATTATTTACATATAATTAGATATTTACTTTTAAATCTAGTGCATTTTTTACCTATGTGCGTTACTATTGTTTACAAATATGTAATATTCAAAAGAACGCTTCAGTTAAAAATCAAAAGTAGCGAACAGCAAAGCAAATGAATTGATTGGCTGGAAACACACGACAGCGTTTATCATGTGACTATGACGCCATGTGAATTTAGGCCACTTAACAAAGAATTAACCAGATTTCCATAAAATGAAACATGAGAATTATGGTCATGATATCAAGGAGAGATTATAAATGATTGATTATCAATGGAGCCATGCTAAAATCACGTGCAAAGCAAGCTCAAGTATTACCACACCACGAGTTAACAAGGTCAGACTGTATACTCTCAGATCCTATAATTAATAATAAGTATATTTACATCATTTAGCTAAAAGAAATTTTGCTTAAATCCTATTGCTAAAAGAGTACTATGAAATGCCATTATACTAAGCTAATTATATTATAAAAAGCTAGCTATAATCAAATTAAAATGCTCACTAAGTGTGCGGTCAATGTATGAAAAGACGTGAGTAAAGATCAGAAAAGCTTTTACTCTAAGGCCTTGTAGCAGTTGGAAATGTTTTAAAAGCAATCATGTTCATGCTGTGAGAGAAAATGCTAAAGTGCCTATCTATCGGAATTATTCTACAGTATTCGATGTCTTACCTGATGTCCCATCTAAGCTGTGAATTTTTGCGGTTGAGGGCTCCTTGATTGGTTGAGGAACATGGATCTCTAAGATTTAGAATTACATTAAAACAAGATGATAATAATACATTAACAACATTCTAGAGAAAGGTTCTTTTTTTTAAGTAAATGATTAAAATATGGAACTGCTTTATAAATTAGAATGGTTCTATTAGAATTGGTGAATAAGTAGATAGAGCTGTGTGTGAGCTAAGATATTTAAATTGAAAAATATTAAGTGAAATAATTAAATATCTAAGAATTAGATGTGAGATTATTAAACCCGTTTAAAAATTGTAAAATGTTTAAATATTTTGAGAATAAATAGAAATAATTTTAAAACATGTTTTATAATATTGTACATACTGAGTTAGATAAACCAGATATTGAGGACAAAAACTTAGTTATTGGCAGTAACAGTAAAATTACAATTTCGAACAACACAAACCAAGTTGTTGTAGAGAGATATCTCTATATAATCGCACGAGCAGTTGTGTTAACCCCAATATTATCCAGTATTTCAAACCATCCCATTACTTTTAAAATAAAGACACTTGCAATGCTGAGAGGTTTTCAGTGAACAAGCTGGTCAGTGGGTAGCCTTGAAATTCAAATCTCACGGTGAAATTTGTTAAGGTTTTTTAGTGACTTAAATTTAAATGTTCCGGTTGAAAATATCAACCCACGGGATATTTTTGAGATACTCTATACTTTAAAAATGGATCGAAACAGAAAAAAAAAAGATATATTATTCTGAAAGGGCTTTGTCACTGTTAGAAAATAACTATCCAGAACCACAGATGGATCTAGAATGAATGTTGCTGCAGGTGCAAGGGTATATCTTAAGTTCTTTTTACAGCACGACTCAGTGGTCCAACATTTGTCGAACTCTGATGCAGTACATGTGGCCTTTTGGTTCTATGTCAAATTTGTAATCTAGAATTGAGTCTTTTACAAAGGCTATCTTTCTTATTGATTCTATATTGTACATAGACGCAATAGCTTTTCAGCTTTGCCTTCTCTTATGACAAAATAAAACAAGATATTAGCTAATAATACATAATTGGTAAACTCGTATAATTCCAATGGATAAAAACGAATACAGATAGTGAAAGTATTGAAAAAGGAGTGATTTTGGTCAAGAGAAGGATGCAGAATAACTTGCTGAACGGGATCCCATTCTTTTCGATCCCCTTAGTAGAAGTATGTGAAAAAATATTTTGCTGGCGTACAACTGAGAATTATCAACTAAACCAAACAACAATTAATCGCTCGATGCACAGATTTTGAGAGAATATTAAGGATGATTGTAATGTATTTAGTCGTGAGCTCCCCCAAAAGGCTGTGGCTAATATCAGATTAAAAACATGGCATGACTGCCTAGCTGAGCACTTCACCAGATTAGGCTAACTGGCAAAACGCCTACGTCCTATTTGTAAAAGAGGCACTAAGATAAAAAAATATTTGCTGTTTTTACCGAGCCTTGACTCTTAAGTAAAAATGTGTGTGCTTTTAGTATTTGATCTTGCAATGTTTTAACGTGAATTTTTTAGACTTCGTTGACTGATGTAGTATTATTCTTAAGTGAGTGGTCTGATGTAAATGGATTGATTTCGGGTTTAGCGATATGAGATGATAATATTAACTCCCAAATTAACAATTACTCTATTTATTTTAAATACTTATACACATTTTTTTTAAAAACGATATATTTATGTTTAACAAAAATACTATAAAACAAAATAGATTAAAGTTTTAACGTAAATCATTTACAGTAAACAGATATCAATATCGTGTATATACATAAAATTAGGAATTATTATAAATTATTTAATACTACGTATACATAACTAAGTATAAATTATACTGTTAACAACGAAAAATATAGCATAACATTTTACTAAATGCATCTCTTTTATGTGAATCCAAAACCTATTATAAAGTTAAAAGAAAACTCATAATTTAGATGAAAAAATGCAATATATATTTTCTGAATTTTTAAAAATAATCACCCTCTGCATAGATGAAAACACATTATAATTGGGCGCAACAAATTTCAGATCCGCACAAGAACTGAAAGAAGAGGTTTCAAGGTACCATCGCGGTGCAGCGGAAGAGTTCTACGATTCAGGCATAAAGAAGATGGTACACTGCATTCAAAAATATATTAATAACAAAGACCATTAAGGGGAAAAATAGGTCTAAGCTTTCCAAAATGTATTATGCAATGCCAACAGACAGGTTTTTCAGTGGGAAAACTCACTGAGAACCTTATTTTACGGGTAACCCTAGTATTTATCAATAATTTTTCCTCCTTTCTATTTATTTTCAGCACAATGCCCACTAACCAAAACCAGATCCTTAAATTTGGAATTATGGTTCAACATGAACATAGTTGATAAATAATACGATCTCTTATCAAATAATGAGGTCTGAGGATGTGTAAAGCATTTAGAAAGTCGTCACTTTTTTTTCTTACATAAACGACAAATCTATCAAAGTGCTATCTTTTCACACAACTTTTTTATCACTCAAAAATTCAATCGGGTAGCATAAAATATCGCTTTTATATATATTTTTCTTACATAATTTCTACCTATATTCAATTTTTCCATTATTGTTTTTTTTTTATTCTGAAAATTAAATATCAAAGCAAAATCTTATTTTTTAAAAGTCGAATTACGTATATTCATGGGATAGAAAAAAATATGAATTAGCAAGAGTATTATGAAATTTAAAAAATAGAGTATGTTTTCTATCTTATTATTACACAAGCTATTTTAGCACATACTGTATAACAGCAGTTTGAAGAAATCCATCTCTGTAGTATGAAATTAAAAGCCAAGAAATTTGCAATGATATAAATCATATAATAATTTAATCCCAATGGTTGGCACATGATATTTCAGTAGTAATTCAGATATTAATATTACACACTGAACTATTAATATTAACCTTGTTAAAATATAAAAGTAAAAAACGCAATGACTTAAAAAAATCTGAAACTTTTCACAAACTAAATATTAAATCAATTATGATACTGAGTAATGAATACATGATGAAATAATTTTGTTGAAGTAGAAAGGGGAAGAATTTTAAAACAATATAATTTACTTAGTATTTAAATTATCCACTGATTTCTTAATTTTTAAATATGTCTGAAAAAACAAATTTGACGTTTACTAATGCAAATCATAACAAGAACATATGCTTGATATATGATAAAATAAAAAATCACCAGTTCTTTAGATAAGTTTTTTTTTACTCTTAATTTACTCTTATTATTCAAAGAATAAGGGTATTATCCACTTGTTTGAAAAAGTATTTTTAAGAATATAAATAACAAAAAAAGATCCAAAGAAAAATCTCTCTAGCACACCGTTATTGAATATTTAATTTTTAAACCAGATACGAAATGAAAATTTTTGTTCGCGTTAATAATTACATATAATTTATTTTTGAACGTTCCCTTAATTTTTTAGGTTAAAAACAGCTGTATTCTGTGTTCACATATCATTTAATTTTATATTTATGGATTACTCTATCCATTTTAATAATTACCGTATGAGATACCTAACTTTACCGAACGCACTATCTTCATAAATTTTAAATATAAGAACTACTGTTGTGTGGTAAATTTCTCAAATATTTCTTGTTTAAGTTCATTAAGAATGTATGAATAATATCTTGAGCAATAAAATTAATGTATCGCAAAAAAGAAATTTATCTTTTTTCCTCTATAAAGTAATCATTTGATCTATGCATAAAATGGTAAATAACATACATTAACAATTGATTGAAATAGATTCAAATGAAATAAAAATGTTTATGCTTTTAACTGTGTATATATGTGTGTTGAAAATATATAGTTAATATTTTAAACATAATCATCCAGATGTTATATATTATTAATTTACTTACCTGTTCTTTATTATCTCGAAGACATTATATATTATAGTATTCAAAATTATTTTTCAAGTTTTTCCTGGTATTAAATTAAATTTGAAACCCCCAATTTTTTTTGAGTATGTATTTTTTCAGTATGTGTATAGTCTGTATATTTTCCCTATTTTATTTACGTAAAAATAAAGGGTTTTTTTTATAATTATGCGTACTTTACCTAAATAAGAAATTGAATTTGATTTTATGTATATACTTAATGAGCATTTATAATTTCCTATTTCAAATGTGAATAAGGAATAATAATGTTTAACAATTCATGATGAATACGTAACTGATTTATTTCTGTGTCTAGTACCACATTTTAGTTTTCGATTTACAAGATTTTCATAGTTTGTACTATTTTTTAATGTTTTTCAAATCAAAATCAACCAGAATTTATATGTTTATAGATTTTCCAGTTGCAGGTTCTGCCCCTGAAGCGTAATCGCCGCTGTGGATTCCATTCTATAACACAAAAAACCTTTTTCGCAGGCACCTCAATTTAGAATGACTAGCTACGTGGCTAATATTGCTAATATCACTTCCATCAGGGTAAGGACATCTACCTTAACTGTTACTGTTTTACAGAATCTGGAAAGTGTATACTTCCCAATTAATCAACCTGTATATATATATATGTCGAAGAAAAAACGTAAAATTAGGGATTTCATCAAATCCCTAAGGGAAATGATAAATTACCAGAAGGTGTTAAAATAACGTGTCTTTGATGTCTTTTAACTGATGTAAGTGATTTGATAAAAAGCCCGAACTGTTTTAGTGAAATGATGAAATGAACAAGTCAGCTTTTGTAGAGCTCTGTTTTCTCTTGATTAAACTCTTTTACCTCCCCCATCTCCTCGCCCGTGCTAGGCAGCGCCGAGCTTCTAACGCGACGCGACAAAACAAAATAACTTAAATATCATTTTTTAGTTTTATTTAGTTATATTCTTTGCATTATTATCTTTCTATTGATATATCTCTTTTGTATGGTTGAAAATTAGAAATTGGTTAAAACCTAAATTGAAAAATGTAAACAAACAAATTAGGGAATTCGACTACGCCCTCTTTATAGATAAAAAAAGCCTTTTGATAATAAAAAAAGCTATTTTAAAAAGGGAAATATTAAGTGAAAAAAGATGTTACAAGTAAAGCAGGATATTTCTAAAATAATACATTAATGTGTATAATTTAAAAAAAAAAAATACCAGCTTTATAATCTAATTACTTTGCTAATTAATTTCGAATAAATAATTAGTAATTCAACGATTATTGTTGTATTAGTTACTCTACTTTTAATAATACACCATATTTGCTAAATAAACACTTTTTGACTCTTGACAATATTATTTCATCATTTCACTGAAACATGTTAGTGTGTGTGTGTGTGATTTGATCAAATCACTTACTTTCTTTAGAGAAATCACCTTACAGAGTTCTTATTTTACCATCTTGCGTGAATTGATCATTTCCCTGCGACATATATTTATGAAAATTTAGCTTTAAAAGACGGGTGCAAAACATTTTATGGAATACGGATCATACATTGCTTTTTAAATTTTAGCTACTAATTTCAGTAAAATTTCTGTGTTTAGCGGTTTAGGTGCATCTAACAACACTTTTATGTGAAAGTTGGTAACCATGGCAAATTGGTGGGGTAATACTTTAGTTTGATGATATTGCTTTGTGTTGTGCCAGTTTTTGTTCTTATTCTTTCTGTAGTTATTTTACAATGATATAAAAATGAAAACATAGGTGTAAGTAAGTGATAATATAGCTACAGTGGTTTGCTATGTAGCGGTTTATTATATTAGTGTTCCCCAAAATGTAAAATATGATACATTTTGTGGTCCAAGAACTTTTATAGGTTGGAGAGCATTTTATATAAATTAATTTCAAAACTAAGAAGAACATAATTTAAGGAGGTCTGATACATGAATTTTTGAAAAATTATCGATTTTGACTTTTTTACATTTTTAAAAAGTTCAAACATTTCTGCTTAAAATGATATACGGTATATAGAAATACGATAGTTAGAAGTATTTTTATTTATTTTTTAAAAGGAAGCTACTCTCATTGACAAATTACAAATTTTTACTTTAAAGCCTGTTCTCAAAATGCAATATTTTTCATTTTATATGTACCTTTTCCTCAAAAACTAATTAATGTGGGGTCCTCAAATTTTCAGTGAGCATACTTCAACGTGTTTACACATTTTAATGGAGTGAAAAAGATATATCTAGCGAACTGTTTTAGATAATGTATTTTTAAACTAAATTTTAAGGAAAAAAAATTTGGAATTTTTTAGAAAATTCATAATTATTTTTTAATTTTTAACAAATAGACAAAACTCTCCATTCAAGTGTTATCGATAGTACATATAACCTCCTGTGGAACTTTAATCTATTAGTACCTAGAAGTTTCTAAGAAAAAGGCACATAAACGTACGTAATTTAACATGGGCTCCTATGGAAGTGCCGGACCTCTTTATCACATTATATATCAAGTAGTGTTATAAATTACAAATACATGTTATACACATAGAAAAAGGTATATGTAGGAAATATACAGGGTAAGTCAAAATGAATATAGTGATTACAAATGGCTATAACTATTTAATAGAAAATAATTTATCAATAAAATTTATATACGAGTATAATGCAGATGGAACTTCAAAATTTATTTTCGTAAGGCGCAGGTGTAGTGAAGCAGAGGCATACGCTTGCACGAGCTGAAGTTTCACAACGACAAGAAACCTGTTCATTGCAGACGTCTCATTAGCGAAAATAGAGAGTCCCGTGAAGAAAGCATTTCTCGTGTTACAAATTAACAATTGTCATTCTGTTATCATAGTGCAAAGAAGATTTCATCAGCTTTACAATCAAGAATTTCCATACTCAGAATGCATCAGATGTTTCAAGAAACAGGATGTTTGTTCAAAGGAAAATGTAGCAGAAAGCCACGTGTTTCAGAGAAAAATGTTGAAAGAATTCACTGCAGGTATGAATGAAGTCCACAAAAATTAACATACGCAGGCATTAGGAAGTTAGAAATGCCACAAAGGACAGTAAGGTGTGTTCTCAGGCAGAGGCTGAAAATAATAGCGTACGTAATTCAATGTGTGTAGCAATTGAAACTAGAAGACTGAGGTAAAAGTAATGAATCACCAGACTTAACATCGTCAGTTTTTTTTAATGGGATTATGAAAGTGACAGGGTGGAGATGTGCTTCCCATGCCCACAAAACAATTACAGAACTCAAAATACGCATTTATAATGCGCTTGCGTCGATGACTTCACAAATGTTTTAGAATGTATGCCGGAAAATGGAGTACCGCCTAGATGTTGTCAGTGTGGCCAAGGGAAGTCACGTAGAACGTCTACGACATATGTCTAAAAAATTTTGGAGTTCCGTGTACATTCTTATCGATAAATTCTTTTCCATTAACTCCTTATCTACCGATGGTACTTATAAGTACCAATTACTTTAAAATTGCATAGAATAACCATTTTTACGAATACTCTGACGATACTTAGCAGGAATATTCTTTTAAATCCACTCTTCTAAGATATATGGCAGCACAGAGGTTCTATAATGAGTATTTTAGCAGGGAAGGTGAATAGTTTTATAGCAGAAATTGCGTTTTCAGCTGACGGCGTTTTCAGTGGATTGCGAAGATTATCATTTTTGTTCCGAAAAAATAGTTAATGTCAAAAGATAAGAGTCTTATTTTTTTATTTTTTTTTGTATGTTAATGAAGACCTTAGAAAACGATTTGACTATTTATTTTAAGGGAAAAGTGTGTATAATTAATTTTGCAGTTAAATATCTTTAATTAATTAATTAGTCCTAGCTAATTAAATTTATCAAAGTCGAGTATTTTGTTTATGTATATCCCTTAATTTTCAACGTAGTGATTCAAAAAAAAATATTGCACGAAAAAATTGACAGTAAATCATAATGCGGTAGAGAAACGGATAAATAGTTATAGTCGCTTGTAATCGCTGTATTCATTTTGACTTACCTTGTATTTTCAAAGCAAAAAGAAAGAAAAAAAAACTCTTTAAAAGCCAAATGTTAGGGAACTAAAAAGTTTAAATCTTCTAATTAAAGGAGAATAAATATAAAAAAAAATAATATAGTATCGAAAAATAAAATGAAACCATGCTATTCCCGACTTTTGAGCAAAATTTTGATACGATTGGTCCTTTACATTCTTGAAGTAAAAAAAAACCCACGAGTTATTAAGAAACAAGTAATATAAAAAAATATTTTTGAAATCAATTCCTACATAGAACAACAAAGAAAAATTTTATTTTAGCTACTTTTTGTTATATAGTTACAATTAATATAAATATATATATACATATGACAGAATCACAACAATGTGATGATTAATTTTTATTAATTATCATTTAAGTATCGTATTGTCATCCAAAACAATCGTGTCTATAAAATTTCAGTTCAGCTAAATGCTTTAAAATGTGAGAAATTTTTTTTTTTAAAGTTTGAAACACAAGTTGCCAAAAGGGTCGCTAAGTCACCAAAAATGATGCTAACATGGCTGTGTATTTGTAATTATTTAAATAATTAGTTTTAATCAATTAATTTTATTAATTATATTTAAATTATTGTATTGTCATCCAAAATGATCATGTACATAAAATTTTAGCTCAGTTGAGTGCTTTAAAATGTGTTTTATTAACGATTGAAAATTCCACCAAGATAAAAAAACAATTAAATAAATAAATATATAGAGAGAGTGTGAGTTAATAGTAGGAATTGAACAAGAGATAATGCTTACCATAGAGACGAATGGTGCCTTCTGTAGTACCCAAGGAGTTACGCGCGAAGCAGCGGTAGGTTCCATAGTCATTGTGGACGACATGGCGAATGGTGAGAATCATATTAACTTTATAGGTTGTCACTTTGAAGATCACGTCATACTTCCCTCCGTGGGAGATCATCTCGCTCTCATGTCGCGACCAATAATTTATGGACTCCGGGTATCCCTCAGTGTTGCATTCCAGGGTCACATTACTCCCTAAGTTTGCACCCACCAATTGGTTTGGAATCCATATCATTGGAGGAACTGCAGAGGAAAGAGAAACACAGACTTCACTTTTATGTACAAAAACTAAACTTTTAAAGCAACTTTTTAAGTGTTAGACATGGAATTGTAGCATAAAAAAAACAGAAGTTTTCAAATCTAAGGTGCCATAAAATGTTCTTAGCTTTTGTGAGATAGCTAGTTTTGAGAAGAAGTTGTTCTACAGGACTGAACCTTCAGTCATGTTGCCATTTTTTTATTTTCAAAGATTTACACTACCTTATCACTAGAACGTATGAGATTTCAATTATCCTTAACCCTTTAGCGGGCAGTGGCTAATACGTCTAGCCACATATTAAAAATTTTTTTCTCAATTCGGGTGTTGGATATTTAGTCTACCTATATGCGTTAATTGAAGCTAAAAGGCATAAAAATTAATACGGATGGCAGCACGATACCTTTTTTTGCATTTCATGTCCTCAGATGGGTAGTTAAAAGCAGTTTTTCTCGGTGTAAATCTACAAATTGTACTTTGATTATTATAAATAAAATTTCTGATATTTGAAAAAAATTTCGACATGTCTTAAGTATACTTTTCTCTCATCTGAATCAATTAAGCAATTGTACAGTTAAAAGAACATTTAGGATTTTGGAAACCTTTAATATGTGGATAGAAGCTCTATCCACTGGCTACCTAGAACAGCAAAATGACCTAGAAATTTTCGCTCTTCCTGTACTCGAGAGAGAGCATTTAGAATCACGTGAGAATGTTGGGAGTAGGAAATATAAACAAACTTTGTTTACAATATGTGGTACAAGATTCTCGGGTTCGAAAATCTTTCATTACAACTTTCCTGCTCGGAGAAAATGTTTGCATATTATTAAGTACCACAGTAAATAGCTCATCAAATTTGAGAAAATAACTAATTTAAATTCTCAAAAATATTACTTTATTTCTATCTTTTCATATTAAAATTAAATAAAATATAAAATGTGGATAAATACCAAGTTCAATGTATATTCTAAGTATTCTATATATTTTCTAAGTATTCTATGTTGAACAATTATTCTATTATTATTAAATTACACTTATACTTTGTATTTAATTGTTATTGAAATAGTTATTACATAAATGTTAATGCTACATTAAAAAGTTTATTGTAATATTATTCATTATTTCTGTCCTAAAAAGTAAGTTAAATGTCCTAAATGCGTAGTGGCTATAACGTCTAGCCACCACCCAGGAAAAAAAACCCACGATTATATATATTTTTTTGTGTGTGACTAAATAATGTTTATAGAGGATGAGAACATTACATTTATCAATTACTTTATTACACAAAATTGTATTTTAGCTGTGTGCCCGTTAAAGGGTTAAACGTCAGCCGATAGCATTTCGACACCATGATATAAAATATGTAATATAATTGTAATAACTAAACAATTGAAGGACTACTGTTCAGTAGGGTTTAGTTTAAAGACTTTTTAATATTATTTAATGTAATTAACATATTTGGTGACCCTTTATATCATAAAAAATCTGTCGTTGACATTATGTTTCGCGAAGCTTATTGGAACACTGCTCGTCGCAAATCTGCCAGGAACATTACTGTTATGCGGTATCCATTATGTGTTATTCCTAGAGATATATATGTATCAGTATTTACTGGAATATTTACAGTTATATATGCACTTTCTTCAGATTCTTCGTATAATCACTTTCACTCAATCTTATGTTTTCATCGGAATCTAAATTAGAACAAGACAGCTCCCCTCACCATCTGAATCATTGTTAGAAATCTCTCGCAGTAAATTAGTAATTTCATCAGAAAATTTTTTTTTCGAGCAGATAAACAAATGCTATGTAACGAAACACTTACACACAACAATTTTAGAAAAATATATTAGCTTTCGCTCTTAACCCAATAACACTGCTTTCTAGGTCAAATAAATGTGCGATAGTACTTTGGTTAGTTTATTTTACTAATAGTAATGATAAACGACAACTATTCACATGATGATAAATTTCCCTTGTGTCGAAACGACACCAGCGGATGTTCTAAGTACAGTTAGTTGTAAAATTTCTCCTAATTAACCTAGAACCACAAAACATTTACTGAGTAATTACCATGGAAAATAATTAAAAGTCACGATAAATTTTCAAATTCCCTGAAAAAATGCAGAAGGAAGAACAAATTGATAAGGCTCCGGTGTCAAATTGACACCGATGGACGTTCCAGTTCTATATCAACTCCTTTAAGTCCTGTGTGTAGCCTCAAAGTGGCTGAGGAGTGTACCTGTGCTGTATGGGTGAAGTAAGTCGGGAGAATTTTATCTTGGTAGGGTCACACTAGGCGTGAAGATCATATTATGCTCAGCTAAAACAAACTGGCACATGGGGATAAGTCAATCTTCTCAGTTTAAGTGCCACATGCCTTAGGACGTTGAAGCTGCTGTCTTCCCTTTATCACGAATCCTTCTTTCATATCTTGACTTGTTTGGATTATAAAAAGGACGAGTTCTTTCTAGACCAGTGATACTCAACCTGCGGCCCAACGAGCCATTTTAAGTGGCCCGGTAATGACCCATTGCTCTGAGAAATTCACTTATGAACAATGTATTAAAAATTTGGTGGGGAATTCTGACAAGAAATCAAATATACCAATTTTATTATTATTTTTTTTTGCTGTTGATGTCGCGCGGCTGTGAATCGATCTTCTTTTTTCTACTTCTAACGATTACGGTTAGAGATAACAGACAGCAGTAGAGTAGTGACAATTTTATGGGTGGAACTAATTTTTAACATTCTTTCCTATCTTACAAACGAAAAATATTCGAACGATTTGGAGGTTGACTGTTTTGTAATGAAAACCAAACTTGGATCAGTACTTGTTTGATTTGTCACAAAAGCGCTGTATTTCAAAAATACCAATAAACAGGAATCATTCAATGACTCTTTTCCTCCAGGATCTCTTCCACGAGATGATAAATAGGTTTTATTGAATATTCTTTGAAACCTCACCAAAGTATTTTGTCAATGGTAAGGTCACAGCAATAACAAAGGTACCCTATGAAATTTGTTATATTATTGATAATCACATGAAACCCCATTTACTGATGCAAAAACTGTGAAGGAGTGTTTCTTAAATTATTTTAATCTAGTGTTAATGACAAAAATACAAAAAATAATAATTAAAAAAAGTAAAACAGGAGTTACAGTATTTTGATCAATTTTCCACATCTTAAATTTTCGGTGTTATTTTGGTCCTAAAGCATTCCCCCTCCTTTAACCTCATGTTGCGGCCCGCGTGAAATAGCTAACATATATATATGCGGCCCGCGTGAAATGGCTGACATATATATATGCGGCCCGCGTGAAATGGCTGACATATGTATGAGGCCCAGCAGGAAAAAAGGTTGAGTACCCTGTTCTAGACACTCTTCTGTTTTAAGAATTCTGAGAAATTTTTGGATTCATGGAGCAAAAAAGCAATCTCTTGGATTTAGATATTTTTGAGATTCAAAAATAGAGCGAAAAAGGTAATTTTATAGCCCTCTCGTTTGAAAACAAGAGAGTTAGATCAATTAATACTTATGGATCTTGACAGACCCCTGAAATATCGGAAAACAGTAGAGAGGGGAAGAAAGCTCTTGTCCTTTATTTGAATTAAGCTTGTTTTTACGAAATTATTCCTTTCAGTTGAAATATTGAAGGATTGTCCCGTAAAGGTTAATAAGTTAGTTAATTTTTATCACAAAAAGATGAAGTTATTATGATTCTTAATTGTTCATGATATTAATAAATCATTTTGAAAATAAAACCTTTAAATAAATATGTGGATATTAATATTAGTATTGCCCTTATGTGTTTAACTTAACTTAAGTCCTGAGTAATATAAACGTTTTATCGGATAAGTATAATATATATATGTTTCCTTTTCATTAAAGTATCTGTACACCTTAAGAGATAATTTTTTGAAGTACCTTTGAAATAAGCAATCAAAATATTTTTAGATGCTGAAATAAAACTTAAATTATGAAAAAAAATTTATAGTGCAAAATACGGAGAGAGAGTTAAAGAGGAAAAAAGAATAAGTAGGATATATATATATATATTTGAACTTGACAACCGTCATTCACAAATGTCAAAAAATCAGTTAGTTTAACCCTGAATGATTGCCACCCTTTTATTCTCAGAATAAGATATTAAGAAAGGAAATAAGACTGAATTTTATGTAGAATACTGTGGAAGACCTAACTTTGGCAATGATATAAAAAAATATGTAATGTATTAAAAACATAGTTACTTTTAGCATGTAATAATTTAAACACCTAGTTGTTTTTTTAAATTTGTTTATAAACAGCAAACTCCTCTTTCTAATTATTTTAAAAATATTCTAGTTATTTTTAATAATTTATTTGAGCGTCTTTTAATCTGTAAAAAATATTTGGAAATATCTCCTAATATTGGACTGTAATTTCAGAAAAACCTTCGTCAATTTTTCTCTTTCGGATTCATTTTATTTCATTCAAATCTATATATTTTAGGTTAGGTTCGTAATAGAAATCAGGCATTTTTTACATAGGATCAATAGTGCGTTGTGAATTCAAAATAGTCAATAAACAAGTGTGTTAAGGACACCAAATCATCCACCCTCAACGTTTCTTTGTTGGTAAAAGTTACCAATTCCTACTTAAGATCAGCAAAGAAACAATTTATTTTAGCATTTTTTTTAACTCAGTTACAATTAATATAAATATGTATATACATATGACAGAGTCACAACATTAAGTGGTAAATAATTTTTATTCATTATCATTAAAGTATCGTATTGTCATCCAAAACAATCGTGTGTATAAAATTTCAGTTCAACTGAATGCTTTAAAACAAGAGAAAAAAAAATATTTTAAAGTTTTGTTAGAAGCCGCCAAAAATGATGCCAACGGGGTTGTATTTGTAATTCTTTGAATAAATAGTTTTAATCAATTGATTTTTACTAATTATAATTAAATTATTGTATTATCATCCAAAATAGTCATGTATATAAAATCTCAGCTCAATTGAGTGCTTTAAAATTTATTTTTATTAAAGATTGAAAATTCCACCAGGATAAATAAATAAATAAATATATAGAGAGTGTGAGCTAATAGTAGGAATCGAAAAAAGAAACATTTTAATCAACTATGAGATAAAATATTAACATAGACGGATTTTATGGTATGAGGGACAGAGAGGTTTAATGAACCTAATTAATTATAATCAAGAATTAGTAAAACCTTATTATATAACATAATGAACAAATTGCTCTAATTGTAGTAAATATTATTGAAATTCATTTGGAACTTTTAGTAAATCAGAGAAATTTAGAATATTTAAATAAAATATCAAATATGCTTCAAGTAAATATCGAATGAAACGTGTAATGGGACCTGAGCATGTTAAATCTATCCAAGATTATAGCGTATTGTGGAAGTTTTCAAGGTTGATGCAGAGTGACTTGGACGCCGTCTCCTTAACTTGATCAAGGCTCAAAATTAAGAAACCCATTGCCAATAGCTCTCGTGTATCTTAAACAAAAGATATTATTAAAAAAGAAATGGAAAGAAAGGTTCTGTTACAAGTTAGTTCTATTTATGTTAGGAGTGATGAAAATATAGGAAAGTAGTGTGTGTGGCGTTTTTTATGATTCAAAACTTCAACAGGGTCCATCTAAATCCATCCAAACTTTAATTAAAACAGACATTTTTAAAAATTTTAGATATATTTAGTAAAACTATACACATGCTCAAAAGATAACAATCATAACTATAATTAAATCATACTTCTGTGGAACCATTTTTCTTATTTCTTCGATATATAAAATTTATTAAAATTTTAAATCAGAGAAGACAATGTAAATGAAAGAATGTATTATTTTTATCAAGTTACTCTCAAGCAAATCCATTCCTTTCGATTCACTGTTCATAAAAATTATTCCGTTTTCTTTTTCTCTCATATGAGAACAGAAGTTTTTGAGAAGTAGATACCTTGCAGCACACATTTTACAACTAGACCTTAATGATTTGAGGAATTTAGAGTTTTGAGAGAGAATACGATACTTAGAGGAGAGAAGAGAACGCGAGTGATCGTAACATAGTAGGAAAAAAAAATCAACGCAATCTCATAAATCTAGCTCATTACAGGTCTTCTCGTTACTTATGAAACGCCGAAATTTCTATCAGAAGTTAATCAAATTCAACTGAAAGCCTTTTACTGGGTTCAGTAATTCTTAAAAAAAAATCATTTTTATCTTTACGCTCTGAGGATTTCATTTCCTAACAATATGTGAAATTTTATAACTGGGCTTTTCAAAACGGACTTATTGAATACGGTTCGGTATCTTACAAGTTCGTCGAAAGTTTTCTTAAGTCAGTAAATTCAGATCAAATAATAACTCAATTTAAAATAACAACAAATTTTAATAATCTATAAATTACTAATTGTTAGATTGGTTCAGATTCAGC